>JAODAL010012084.1:0-96933 GCA_025379985.1 Phyllomedusa bahiana | reverse complement strand
GTCCCATGAAAAATTAAAGTCTTTTGTGCTGATGCAGCTTGGGTAGAAGTAGTGCAGTGACCATCTGTCTGCTTCAGAACCCAAAACGGAGTACGGTTCACGGTTACAGGGTTCCATTATAAACTGCACGGTTACAGAAATACTGAAAGCCAAAAATCACCCTTTTTTTTTTTAACTGATAAATTGCCCTTTGCACCGATGACAGCAACAAGGGATGTCTGTGCAGACAGCCCATCACAGACCTTATATACACACCAAGCCAGCACACCACAAGTGACTTTCTGCTACCAATGTCGAAAGTAGGAAGTGATCATAATAATGTGAATTGACTGTGTACATGACTATTTGGTGGTTACTGTAATTGATGGGACCATTTTTGGCACTTTAAAATGGGTCAGTAGTATACATGATATGTGTGTATATGTGTGATGATATCACAGCTCATGAGTCTAATTTTTGGTTTGACACATCAACTTGGTGGAATCCTCAGTTTTTAATGGAATCCTTGCATAAAAGGTTTGATTTAGTGATTTTCCTTTCCATATTTATTTCTTAGATGCTTATTAGGCTATGTTCACACGGCTTATTTCGGGGCGTATTTGCGAATGTGATTACGTCCGCAAACACGTCCCTAAATACATTTCAAATACGTGTCACAAAGTGTTGCACGTATTTCGCGTCGTAAATACATTCCCCATTCTTTACTATGGGGATTTACGTTGTGAAATGTGCCTCAATAAGTGACAGGGGACTAAATCTTACGATCGTATTTACATGGCGAAAATACATCGCGGAAATACGCTTCGTGTGAACGACGAGGCGTATTTTACATTGGAATCAATGCTAATCTTATTGTTCATTATTTGAAACGTATTTCAGGACGTATCTGCGGATGTACTTACGTCCACAAATACGCCCCGAAATAAGCCGTGTGAACATAGCCTTAGGGGAAATCGGTAACCAAAAATACAAAATATCAGGTCACCAACAAAATCACAGAAAAAATATCCCCAATAAAACTTTATTTCAAACATTAAAAATAGCCCCTTTACGATAACCACAAACTTGTACACCCGAAATACACCAAAAAGATAAAGACCTGTCATGGGACAAAATACACAAGAGGAATAATGAATGTTTACTCACGGTACGGTTGCCATCATGCATGGACAAACAGAATTATTATTATTATTATTTATTTTTGAGCGCCCTTGGTTCCAGGGCGCTGTACATTCAGGTTTCATACATAATATAGGTCAAACAAGTACAAAGGTGACAAATTACTAACTAACAACTGGTACAGAAGGAGAGAGGTCCCTGCCCGTGAGGGCTTACAGTCTACAAGGAAGGTGGTAAGAGACAGAAGGTGAGGGGCAGACATGATTTCGGATAGTGTAGTGACAGTAGGGTTATTGTTGGTTATAGGCAATCCTGAAGAGATGGGTTTTCAGGCTGCTTTTGAGGCTGTTGAGAGTGGGGGAGAGTCTGAGGTGTTGGGGCAGTGAGTTCCAGAGTATGGGGGAAGCACGGGAGAAGTCTTGGAGACGGTTATGTGAGGAGTTGACACGGGGAGAGCAGAGAAGAAGGTCCTGTGAGGAGCGGAGATTGCGTGAGGGGAGATATCTGGAGACTAAGGCAGATATGTATGGAGGGGAGAGGTTATGGAGAGCCTTGTAGGTCAAGGTTATTAACTTGAACTGGATTCGCTGGGCAATGGGAAGCTAGTGAAGGATTTGACAGAGGGGAGAGGCAGGGGAGCAGCGAGAGAGAGAGGTGGATAAGACGGGCAGCAGAGTTAAGGATGGTTGGGTGGGGAGCGAGGGTGCTAGCTGGGAGCCGCAGAGAAGGATGTTGCAGTAGTCTAGGCGTGAGATGACGAGGGCATGGACCAGCATTTTTGTGCTTTCGAAGTTAAGGAATGAACGGATGCGAGAGATGTTTTTCAGGTGGAGGCGGCAGGCGGAGGTGAGGGCTTGGATGTTCGGCTAGAAGGACAGATTGGAGTCAAGGGTTATCCCAAGGCAGCGGACTTGTGGAGCTGGTGAGAGAGTGAAGCCATTGACTGTGATAGAGAGATCAGGTGGGGGATGGAGTGGGATGGTGGGAAGATGATGAATTCAGTTTTCTCCACGTTTAGTTTTAGGAGACGGGAGGAGAAGAAGGAGGATATGGAGGACAGACAGTCAGGGATCCGGGAGAGAAAAGAAGCGATATCTGGGCCGGAGATGTAGAGTTGGGTATCGTCAGCATACAGGTGGTAATGAAAGCCATGCGATGCTATTAGTTGACCCAGACCAATAGTGTAGATGGAATAGAAACAGAAGATGAAGAGTCATACTTGTGACGCCTTAAATCCTCACCCTACACAATTCCTATACCTGTTCTCTATCAAATTGTGGGGTCATCGCTCCGACAAGGCTGGCCCCACTCAACTATCACCCTTACTGAATAAAGTCTATAGGTCACCAGGCAAATGACCAGAGGAAGAAAAAGGATAATTACCCTCCACAAAAAAAAAAAACCAACGAGAAAGCCTAAAGGCAGCACTTCCCTACATGTTTTCCCCACATATTAGTTGGGTACATCAGGGGAACAATGGTTCCTAATGGCTCAAAAAAGGCCTGGACATTATGGGCAACCCTTATCGTGGGTTATCTAATCATCATCTCAAAATTGTTTTTTGAGCCATTAGGAGCCATTGTTCCCCTGATTGTTGTTATTTTTTTTTTGGGGGGGGGGGGGTAATTATGTGATACCAGGGGCCTTAAGGGACATTTATCTTGAGCGTGGCCGTCCTTGTCGGGTGATGACCCCACAATTTGATAGGGAACAGATATAGGGATTAGTCATACATGCCAACTCTCACGTTTTTGGCGGGGGGTCCCGCTATTTGGGGTTCCCTCCCGCCCTCCCGGGGGAGTTGGCATTCCTCCCGCCGCCAGCAGGCGGCGGGGGCTCTTTAAATGGCCCGCCGGCAAACAGAGTAGCGCTAGGGCGCTACTCTGGCGCCGCCGGGCCGCTCCTACAGGCGGGTGAAGCGGCCGCTGCACCCGCTTCACCCGCCCGGAGTCTTGCTGTGCAGGGAGGAGGCAGGAGGGATCGCTCCCTCCTCCCCCTGTCTGTCCGGCGCCGGTGTGTGCGCCGGACATACAGGTCAGCGGCGCAGGGAAGTGACGCGCGGCTGCAGGGAAGTGACGCGCGGCTGCACTCACTTCCCCCTGCGCCGCTGAGATCGTCCGGAGCGTGCCGTGCTGCAGGAGCCTGGTGAGGTAAGTGGATTTTATTATTTTATTTTTATTAGCTATATGGGGGTCTCTGCTGGTAACAATGGGGGCACTACCTGGCAACAGCGGGGGCACTACCTGGCAACAGAGGGGGCATCTAACTGGCTACAGAGGGGCACTACCTGGCAACAGAGGGGGCACTACCTGGCAACAGAGGGGGCACTACCTGGCAACAATGGGGGCACCTACCTGGCTAACACAGGGGGGCACCTACCTGGCTAACAAAGGGGGGCACCTACCGGCCTAACATCGGGGCACCTACTGGGCTCCCAGGGGGCATCTACCTGCCTGTAAGGGGCACTACCTGCTTATGGGAGGTTACTACCTGGCTATAAGGGCATCTACCTGGCTTTCTTCCAAAGCCGTTATGCAGTTAGGTGGAGTGGGTGTGGCTTTTTGAAGGGGCGTGGCATACCGAAAAGATGGGCGTGTCCATGCAGGCGTAGCGCGCCGCCCACTAAAATCTACTGATTTTTCATTTTCAAAAGTTGGCAACTATGGGATTAGTAGGGTGAGGATTATAGGCTTCACTAGGACTACTCTTCATCTTCTGATTGTCCTATGTGCGAAGACAACCATACAGTGAGTTAACAATTATTGTTCCCTCTTGTGTCCCAAGACAGGTATTTATCTTTTTGGTGTATTTCGGGTGTACAAGTTTGTGGTTATCTTGAAGGGGCTATTTTTAATGTTTGAGATAAAATATACGTTTTATTGGGAATATTTTTTCTGTGATTTTTATGCTTATTAAGGGGTCTAGAGATGATATATCCAATTATTGAACATATATAACCTATTCTATGGATACCCCATTAATGGTATTGGTCAGAATACCTCTTTATATATTTCAATAGCTGCAGTTACATCTAAATGCAAAAGAACACCCACACATATACACAAATCAAAATGACCGCAGGACTCTAAAAACAAATGTAAATGTCCTGAACATGGAATAAACGTAACGTCTGTCTATCATGAACAGGAAAGGTGATTAATTTTTTTCCTGCGATGTGTGAACCAAAAAAAAATAATCTTTTTTTTTTGTTGTATATTTCTGAAGTTGGTCAAAAAGCAGAAACTACAAATCCACAAGACAATGGTCTACAGCAGAAATTCATAGCTTGCTTCATGAGAGTGACAGGTAGGAATCAAACATGGATCCTCTCCAAGCAGCTGTTGCCCTTTTGCTGCGACTCAACGTTCAGTGCACATTTTATACCACCGTAAAATGTCACAGTAACAAGTTTGCTTCCTTAGAGCGAAATTTGCACAAACGTGCATGTCCCAGTTTAGACGGCCATCTCAAATGCAATACATTTACATTTTTTAAGATAATTGATCTAACATGAGATAACATGTAAATCTTGTATGTCAAATCCAAAACCTGACATTACAAATATGCAAGGAAAAGCTGTTCAAGAATCCCTGCGATAAAATGTATTTGGATGGATTGGACTCCCCCCTCTGGTGAAAAGGAGAAAGCATGAGTAGTGGTGGAGCAGACAAAAATAACAATATGAGAGGTGCAGAAAGTAAGAGCAGGAAATAGTCACTTATGCAGAATACACACAGAACAATATATCCAAAGAACAGAAACAAGGTCTATAGGCAAAAAACTGCCTTAAAGGGATTGTCCACTTTATAATCGCTTTATAATGTATTTATCTATTAGGCTTCAAACACTCAGCATAGGACAAAAACTGTCGGAAAGCCAATGTACGATGCATGACCGCGGTTTTTGTCACTATCTTCGCAAAAACCATTATTGATTTTTTTTTTTTTTTTTTTTTGCCATCGGCCCATACAATTGAATGTATGGGAAACAGACAGCAAAATGGCGGCAGATTATACAACATGTTTCTAAATCCGCCGGCGCCAAAAAAACGAGCTAAAAAAACGAGCTAAAAAAACGACCTGTGTAGACTACAGATTGGTTTGCTATCAAAGTATATGAGCTTGATAAACGGTCGGAATTTCAGCGGTTTCAAAATACTAAAACCGCCAAAAATCCGACCTTTTTTGTGTGTTGTGTGGACTTATGTACAGAATAGGAAATCATAGGCTATTCTAATATGAATGTAACAAGAATTCTGCTTATGAACCACTTTTATACTAGTACAGTTGGCCGAAAATAAATATATCTATATCTATATCTATCTATATCTATCTATCTATCTATATCTCTATATATCTATATCTATATCTCTATATCTATATATCTATATCTATATATATATTGATAAATAAATGGTACAGCCCACATTCTTCTTCATAGTAATGGCTGCCATGGTGTAACTGTATGGACAGGTGGCTGGCGCCATCCCATGCTGTTTAACTCCTTAGATGCTGCAGCGAAGATGGCCGCGGGTCTAAATCAATGAAAAACAGGGCTGTGTACCCTTCCTCACTTCAATCAGGCTGCCCACAGCGAAATTGTGGGCTCCCAATCGATGAACATGGCAGCTGGAAGCCTTGTGAAGGCTTCCATCGCTGCCATGTTTTCTGTTTTACTATTTCCTGCCCCAGGCAGGAGGTAGTAAAACCGCCATCTTTGTACACCCAAATGCATTGTCTATACAATGCATTAGGCTGTATAAATGATCACCCCCCTTTTGCCATTTTACAAATAAAAAAATAAAATACATATTTGGTATCGCCACGTCGGAAAAAGTCCGATCTATTATAACATCAATTATCCCGTACGCTGAACACCATAGAAGAAAAGAAAAAAAAAATCTGTAGAACACAGATAATACACCATGTTTACCAAAGATTGAACGCTGTAAAAACAAAACACCCGCAAACATGGTACAAGAAAGTTATTTTTCCCATTTTGCCCCACTTAGAATTTTTTTGTGGTTTCCCAGTATATTTTATGGTAAGATGAATAACACCATTAGAAAGTACAACTTGTCCCGTAAAATAAAAGCCCTAATGTGTCTATGTAGGTGGAAAAATAAAAACCTTATGGCTTTTGGAAGGTGAGAAGGGAAAAATGAAGACTTTGGAGAGGTTAAGTGGTTATTGAGGAGCAGAACTTCTCCAGTATTACCACCTCCAACAGCATCTTATCATGTGACCACCACACAGGTCATGTGACTCTGGTATCCAGGTAACAGTAGTGTATGGAGGAGCAGAACTTCTCCAGTATTACTACCTCCAGCAACGTCTTATCATGTGACCACCACACAGGTCATGTGACCCTGGTATCCAGGTAATAGTAATGTATGGAGGAGCAGAACTTCTCCAGTATTACTACCTCCAGCAACGTCTTATCATGTGACCACCACACAGGTCATGTGACCCTGGTATCCAGGTAATAGTAATGTATGGAGGAGCAGAACTTCTCCAGTATTATCACCTCCAGCAGAGTCTTTGGAGGAGACACTGCACATTCTTCTCGGCCTTATCTTTTTGCTGTTTTCTTTCTACAGTTAACTTTATTAACAACTTAACATCCCCTAGAGAGACAGTTATACAAATAAATCCACAAAAAGAAGCTGCTGGAATAATCATAGTTATTATTCCACAGTTTTTCCTATTCTGTTACCCCATAGATGTCATGTAACCCTGATGCTAACTGAATGCCAGGAGGCGACATGACTGACGCCATGTTTAGCACACACAAAACTGAGTTCCCAAAGCACTAACCATATGGATATAAATGTGCAAAGCAGGCAGTCCCATGTAAATATAAACTAAGGCAGAAGTCCAGAGGGTTAAAGGTGAATCAACATTTCATTTATTCCTCTATAAATCATGATGTTTCGACCACAAAGACTGTTTGTCATCGAACTGTTGTGATTTAAGGAGGAATAAATAAAATTTTATTTATCTTTAACCCCTGGAGTGCTGCCTTCGTTTATATTTACGAGATGACGCCATTACAATGGACAGGATTGTGGGCACTGGTATAAAGAGGTACAGTTTCAGAATTTGTATTAAATGTATATTAGAAAATTGTATGTATTGTAATATATATATATATATATATATATATATATATATATAATATATATATATATATATATATATATATAATTATAGATATTATGAAGTGGACAACCCCTTTAAGGACATAGTCACCATTTTATTCAAGGCTTGGGCCCATATCTCAGGACCTGTATGTTTGCTGTAGAGATGACTTTTGTATGGTTTGCTGTAGAGATGACTTTTGTATGGTTTGCTGTATCATCTTATGATTGATAAGTGATCAATTATTACAATGCATTGTCATGCTTTAGACTACAGACATAGCTAATATATGATACCGGCGAACAAGCCTTTAACATATCACTGGCAGATAAACAGCTACAGACCGCAGAGACCTTGTCCAGAGGGACATCACATGGTAGCCATTGGCCATGGGATATCAGTGATAAATATATTACATAGTCACTTTTTTTTTCTTTTTTTCCTTACTTTATAGGGCATAAACTTTAAGGACTAATTGGATAAAGTGTTGATAGGATACTCCATACACGTTAAAATTTGTAAAATCTAAATTTCATCTCTCCACCGCAAAGGATCATAAATGTGGGACAATGATCGTATAATTAACAGGACAGAGAGCTGAAAACTCAAAAAAGAAAAATGAGATCTAAAAACCTACATCACTTCAACTATATATTGTAGAAAATCACCAAATGCCAAGCTCTGTTTATGTTTCATATCAAAAGTTTTATGAATTTTACAAGTAACATTATATGATTGCTGGGGTCCCTTATCCCTACCAACCATCAGAACAGGGTCGGAGCTCCCTGTATGAATGGAATGGTGGACAGGCATGTGTGCTGCTGCTCCATTCCACTCTATGGGCCTCATTGAGATAGTTGAGCAATGTATTATGTAGTCCCATGAACTCTGAATAGTGTGGAAGCATGTATTCCTGACTGGCACTCCATACAAACCGGGCACCCGAGAGCCGGGACCTTGTTGCCATGATAGGTAGTGGTCCCAAACATCCATTTATAACCTGTCCGGTGATAGGTAACAAATGTTTATGGTGCAACCTATTTAACATCCAAAGCTCTGGGAACTGAATCCTTTGCCGATTGACAACATGCAACAGTAGGCTGTGATTGTCACTTTCTTAGGCCACCAGGCTGTTACCCAACACAGCCATAAAATACTACTGGCCAAGGATTTAGGATTGCCTTATTTGGAAATGGGAATAACATTTTCTTCTTGCATGGGGTACTTGGCATCCACCCGGCAGGGATTTTGCCTTCTTCTAGATCACCAATAGGGTTACAGGTTGGACCTGATGAAGTTGTGTCTTTGTTAAAATCCTACTATGTAACTATTAAGTAGTGTTTTCTAAAATGAACAAAAAATTTGTTCTGTTTCAATTTGCGTGTCGGATTCTGTGTCATAGATCTGTTTTGATGATGCAAAGAACAAAAAATGGCTGTCAATCCCTATAAACTTTGCGTGTGACCTGTACAACAACATTGTAAAATTAGGACCAATTTTCAACATAAAAAACACACACACAATTGCCTCTTTTTGTTTGATGAAAGTCCGTAAAAAACTCAAATAAATCAAATTCTACTTGCATTTATACTAATCTACTACAAAAATGACCACAAAAGATTTGCAAGCGAGTAGATTTCCAAGCTTTACAGTTATACAGTAAATCACTTTGTATTATTCTACCATGTCCTCATTATGTTCTTGGTGACAGCATTCACTAAAACTGTATATCCTACTGTAAGGGCGCGTCCCCACTGCACAGGACAAATACCGGCCGGTTCGCCGGACGGTATTTGTCCCGTTTTGCGGCCGTCCCCTCGGCTGCAGGGGGGACGGCTTTTCTCTGCGATGAGCGGAGTAAAGCCCTGCTCCTCCACATTGACATGCACAGATTGTGCATGTTCAATGTTTTGCGGCCGGACGGAAAACGCCCGACGGAAAACCCGTGCAGTGGGGACTGCTGCACGGGTTTTCCATAGAGCACCATTGTGCTAGTTTTCGGCCGTTTTTCAGGCGGTCTGAAAAACC
Source organism: Phyllomedusa bahiana (assembly GCA_025379985.1). Classification (NCBI taxonomy): domain Eukaryota; kingdom Metazoa; phylum Chordata; class Amphibia; order Anura; family Hylidae; genus Phyllomedusa; species Phyllomedusa bahiana. The sequence goes on along the minus strand of JAODAL010012084.1, from coordinate 87,646 downwards.
GCAAACCGGCTGAAAAACCGGCCGAAACCTGTGCCGTGGGGACATGCCCTAAGCATTCAAAAATGCATTCACATCTTTTTCTTAAATTTATCAACAAAAGTGTAGGAATACGGGCATTTACATCTCAATTCACACAGTGTTTTTCCGAACTTAATAAAACTATGCAAATGTGCCTGTTATGTCATAAAAATAGGACCATTTCAGAATATCCTACAGATGAAAGCATGTGGGGATATCAGATTTCTTCTTTTTTGAGGACATGCCACTAACCAGGCTGGAACAAAATGATGCTACATATAGTAATAGCCACAGGTTACATGATCTACAAAAGCATCTCTGACATAAAGGCATTCAATATGAATTTCAGCTCTCCAATGATGTGGAAATATTTTAATCTATAGGTGGGCAAGAGACTAAAGGGACACTATCATCAACATTTTTTCTTTTCATATATGGACTTGCAATATACAACTGTTGGAAAGGTTTTGTTTGTTTTTTTTAGAATTGGTGCATATATATTATATATAAAATTTTATTAAAATTCAAGAGCATTTTTTCTTGATGGTCCTTTTTGGTCATCAGAGAAGTGTAAATATTATCACCAATAATTTGAGAAGTGTAACAAAAACCTTCCCGGTGCAGAATAAGATTATCCAATTCATGTACTGTTCCTAATCTAGTCTAATCTTCTCTATCCCTGTGGAGAGAACAATAGATCAATCATTATGTCAATAACTAATATTTGTAATGAGACTATATAGGGATAAGAGGCAGCTGAAGTGAAGTGAGATTAGTCTGTGTGACCATTCAGGAGTATTCTCTCATAGTAAGAGAAGGATAATATTTTACATGTAATTTTTAACTGCATACGACTGCTGAAATAAAAAAAAATACTGCCAAAAAATCCCCCCCCAAAAACATTTCCTGCAACATTGGTTTTCACAAAAATCCTCCTTTCTGATGGCAGTGTCCATGGACGCAAAATATGACTTTCTGTTAAGCCGTCTGTATACATCAGATAATTGTTGCTGAATCTTTCTGAATTTAATAATAGGGGTTAACTCCAATACTCAGTTTACAGCAATTATAATAGAAGTGGTGGACTATTAAAAGATAAGGACTGCTTGCTTTCAAAAACAGGGCCGTCTTTAGGATGTATCGGGTATTGCTGCTGGCTCCCCTGAGGTGCATGGGGCTAAATTGCAATGCCAAACACAATCTGTGGACAGGTGTGGTGCAATTTTTGCAAGAAAGCAGCCAAGTAAATCCAAACCTGCAACAACCTCTATTGGACTGATTTTATGATTGGAAAGGATAACTGTTATATCAGTGTTGCTAAAAAAAAAAACCAAAAATCAGAAACCTGCTTAAATTGTCAAAGCTCTTACTTTTACCAAATCTAAACTTTTCTTGGTGGTCAGTGGCAAATGGGTAAAGTGTGCTTTCTACAATCCTCCTGGAATAGATGTGGAGCCATTAAATCAACATATACTTTTATTTCCAAAAATATGGGCCCAATATTATAGAACAAATTGTATGTGCTATAGGTGTGTGATTCAGGAAACAAAAGGAAAATGGAATGCTTGTTGTATCAGAGACATCTTTACATCTACGGCCCTTTTGGCCATATAAGGGAAGCTGGATGCTGTAAGGGTACGTTCACATGGCGTGTCGGATCCGTTTATAGATGCGTGTTTGGATCTGTGTTTCATTTGACGCAGCACGAACCCTATTTAAAACTATAGGGTGCTTGTCTGTTGCAGCAAAAACACAACCAAACACGCACCTGCATGTTTGATGCGATTTACACAGCGATTTTGAATAGGTTTTCGGATCCAAAACAGATCCAACACACCATGTGAACAAACCCTAAATGGGTTTCCCTTCTCGGAACAATCTTTATTAGGCAGGGTGAGCTATGCCTTTTACTCTGGAGGACTGTGAAATAAGGTTACCTATTTACGTAAGCGGTCATCATGTAATACCACATTTTTCCTGCAGTGGCCACTGCAGAAGAAACATGCTGTCGTGTCGTCTACAGCTTCTCCCAGTGATCGCAGCTGATCATCAGCGCTTTCAGCTCTCCTCAGTCACAAAAAAGGGTTGCCCAGATGGGACAATGGGACAAGCCTTTAGGGGTACGGCCACACGACAGTGAAAATACTAGTTGGATTCAGATTTAGAATCCAACCATTTTTTTAAGTTTTATTTGTTTGTTTGTTTTACGGTTTTGGACACTGTTTCTGGCTGCAGTTTGCAGATTCGCCCGTCCCCCTAAACATTGAACAATACATTTTCAGCTGTAAAACTGGGCGGAAGACTGTACTTGTTCCACGTTTTTTTTTTAGACTTTTTTCGGATTTGAAATCCGAACATCGGAAAATTCGACCTGTGTAGACTACAGCTCAGATTTTCTCTTGAAGTCTATGGGGATGGTTGACAGTCTATTTTCAGATGGTTTCAAAATCCAAAAACTAACAAACATCATGCCATTTGGACTTACCCTTATGTTTTTGGGATTTTTGCATTATAAAATTATGGATTAGAATTGAGAGAATTTATCACTTTCATATTGGAGAAGGACTTCTTTATTTTACCCACATATCTCGTAGCTACACTAATCCAATTTTCTTTCTAGCATTCAGGGAATATGTGAAATTCCATAAGAACAATACTCAAACTCTATTTGCTTTTTTGTTCTTTTATTACAAAAAAAAGGCGTAATTCACAGAAGCTATAATTGGGATTTCTTCCACCTTCCTTCCAGCCTACCACCTTTGAGATTTTTCTTTATTTCTTGACGTTAACACATCATCTTAATCTGGACCGACTTCAACTATGTGACAACAAAGAAATCAAACTCCAAAATAGCAGCGAGAGCATATTCATTGCATGACAGTGTAATTCCTTGTGCCCCGAGGCGATGTCTAGCACTCGGCTCACACGCTGTTTACTTATACCTGCGCCTACATTATACTAAACGCCTAACTACTGCTCAAACGTCTGCAGATAAAGACAAATCTATTCACACCCAACAATTCCATTTAAATTTGCCATCAAACCCTGGTTTTCTTCCCTTTTGTTACACAGCAGGACTGAACAAGGCCTCATCTTTCACCCTTTATAATAACTGCCCCACATTTCACATTGACAGAAAAAAAGAGCTGGTCAGGAAGTACATTCACAGCCGCCTTTTCACTGAATTTCCAATTTGCACTACAAAATCATGTTTCCCCCTCATGGAAGGTCCGCTAAAGGTTCAAGGGAATTTTAATAACAAAAACCGGTGGAGAAGGCTTGTGTGTTAAAAATAAAACCGGCGACACCATTAGGAAGGTAGGGTGACCTGAACAAGAGACCACTTGTCCTGTGAGAGACCCGAATAAAGGAGAAGGAAAGACCTAGAATGAAAGCCATTCATGCATTTAGAAGACTTTGCCCTGGATTTAATAGTGAGCAAATTGGGACTCACAGTTGTTCAGAATTTGTTTGACCAGAGTGTTGCACAAAAAGGCAAAAATTAAAGAATAAAATAAAAAAAGTTCTCAGATTGTTCCTAGAGACTTTCATTGATGCACACCTTGTAAAGTACCAACACTATGCACAAGGTTTCTCCCCAAAAACTGTTCAAGGTGCTCAGTGTGAATATGCGATTTAAGACTTGGCTGATTCCTCTCTAATTCCTGTCTATTATATAATTTGATGGCAGATCTTGCTAGACTGAGGTCAGATATAACTAGACGGATAACTGAACAGTGTGCTCGGAAGCGAAAACAGACCCATGAGAAAACCAGAACAACCCAAAAACACTATGCATAGCTTTATAGGTGTTACAATCCTAGCTTATTCTAGAAGATATGTGACATTGTATTAGTACAGGGAGTATGGTACAGAAGTCCCTTAAAGGGGTTCTCTGGATCTTTTTATTTGCTACAGGGCTCACAACTTATTATATTGAACTTTGCAATTGATACTTATTAAAAATTATTTACCTGTCCTTCTTGTTCAGAAGCAGCCAGAGAGTCTTGACTTTCCCTCCCCCCTGCAAACCATGTGATGTACATTGATCACATGGTCTGAATAAACATTTTGTCATCACTCAGTAGGTGTGTTTTGAAGCCAGGTCTTAGCTCAGGGACACTCCCTTGTAGTGGGTGTGACCTGAGCAGAGACAGATCTGGCTGAATATAGTGAGGGAACGCCAGACATATATAGAGCAGGATATTTTAGAATCAGTGGCATCAACCAATGGGGTAACAACCTTTATCATTATCTTTGAACGCTGTGATGGTTTTAACTGTTTGATTGTAGTCCAACAGACCCCTGATGAACCCGGATCAAGGGGGAAACGTGTCGGGCAATGGATGAAGCTGAATGCACCTATTGAGGGCAGTAAGCAAACTTGGTTATCATTGTATATATTGATGATGGTTTGCTGATGTTGCTGCCATAGTTATCTGGTATAAGCATTTAAGATAGAGGTGGATAAGAATTTTTGATGTTTGAAATAGAATAAGTGGTTTTAAGCTTTTTTGGCACCTATGTAACATGTATTAGATATCCAGGATATAACAGGATGAGTCATCGAGAGGTGGGGCCACCCTTGTCGGGGCGACTTCCCTACCTGGCACCAGGGTGTAGCAGGGACTGTACTGCATCCCGTTCTGGTGGTTCTTTCATTATATGATCTGGATTTAATCATTTATCCTGTTTACATAGGTGTCTAGGTGATTGCTTTGAATTTTTGAGGTGTTCAATTTGGTTATTTTTTAATGTATATCAAGTAAAAGTTGCATTTTAGATTAAAGGTTTTTTATTTCTGTAATTTTCTGCATATAGTGAGGGCATTTTCTCCTGCCAGTCTCAGCAGCAGAAGAACTACTGACAATCCCAGAAGCAGGAAGTTTCACAGTCAAAAGTGGATCTCATGATAGTTTGATAAAGAGGCAAAAGAAATACAAGTAGGTAGTGGAGTATCTTTACTTTTCACAGTAAACACTGTTTATAGTGTTCTATGAAATCTTGAAACTCCTAGAAAACCCCTTTAAGTTACAAAGGCCCCAAGATACAATATGTTTAACATACAATGGTCTTTCCTGGATCATTGTATGTTTAAACCAGTCTCGGCATACAATATAAAAGACAAAGTTGATCTGCGGATCATGTGACTGGCTGGAAGATCCTAGCAATAATTATGAATATTTCACCTGTAAAACCTCTGTATTAGTCCAGTGCATGCACCGATTGGCAGGGTAGTAGCACCTCTCTACAGTACAGTGCGGTACTACATGTTCTACGTATTCTTAACTGTTCTTTATCTGTGCCAGGATGAGAAGCTCTTTTGGGCACCAGGTGGAGGTTTTTTTCTGGTACAATATGTATAAAGTACATGACCCAAAGAAGCTCCTGTCATCAAAATTGAACATTTCTTCCAGCAGCTCTTTCTGACTGTTACATGTAAGGATCTGTAACGGTTATCTCCTTTAATTTTCTTTTTGCATTAAGTTGGGTGACATTTTGGCGCCTCAGAATCAATTACTACTTTTCCACAGAGTTATATTTTCAGCATAAAAAGGTTTCAGCATACAATGGTCGCCCCAGAAAAAAAAATATTCTTATATGCTGAGGGACCACTGTATTTGCTTTTATAGGTGGGCCAAGAATCACGTCTATGGATATTCACAGTATGTAAAATAGGGCATTTTCTATTAAGCGATCGTATACATTAGATAATTTTTGGTGGCTCTCATTGACTAACATGGTAGGGGATAAAACCAATATCCTTGATGAGCACTAGGACACATCAAGTATTGCAGTTGAGCTCTACTGAGTTGAATGGGGCTGAGCTGCAATACAAGACACAACTTGAGTACAGTTGTGGCACTGTTTTTAGAAGTTGCCAGTTGTTTTAATTCTGTTCAGTTTATACGCTTATCACTGTCTGCTAAGGGATAGTGAGAAGGGTTTAACTTAGGGTTAGTATTTATTTGGTTTTCACAGTCCTCTAACTTTTTACATTGGACTATCTTGGAGCTATACTGGCGAATTGTTTCCAATGACACATTCCTTATAATGTCCCTTGACCTTATGGGACATAATAATACCACTGATTTTAGTATTGAGGGGTGACTTTTTTACTTAGGATGTATTTAAAGTTATTATTTTAGGGCATACATATTTTACAAGGTAAAGAAGTCAGATAGCCAGAATGTAGATTAGCCCCATTGAATCTGCTGCAATACAAACTGAAATATGCATTAGAAATCTGAGTGCATGCTTTGGATTTCTGCCGCATATTCCACAGCGCATTTTTCCCAAGAGAAAATCGAAAGCGTACGTCCAAAAACTCGCCATCACAGATCTATTGTGTCAAGCTGATCAGAAAAGTGTGGATTTAGGTGTCTGCATTTAGAGATCCAAGGATATCTTCATGAATCCTGGGAAGCCATATGCTACCCTGTTTCCCCCGAAAATAAGACACCCCCGAAAATAAGACATAGTGCATTTTTAGTTATGCAATTCAGAGTTTGGCTGCTTATGCTGATGTTTGTGATGAAATCACTACAGTATATTAATACATGTTGAGGTCTTGTTCAACAATAAATGTGAATTATTGTTCATAGAAAAAAAAACATCCCCCAAAAATAAGTCTTAGCTCGTCTTTAGGAGCAAAAATTAATATAAGACACTGTCTTATTTTCGGGGAAACAGGGTATGGGGTGAGGCAACGACCCATACTGTGGCCGATTACCACTATGGGTTGCTTATTAGCTGACTGTATAAGGTGTTATTTTTGACTTCAATGTATTAGCAGTATGCATTAGTGGCAACAGAATTTGATTGTTCAATTCATATCTAGTCCAAGATTTGGAGTACTATCAATATAAAATTACAAAAATATATTAAAAATCGCCACAAAACTTCCCACAATGTTTTCTATGTATCTGGTGTGCTGTTCCCACCTATCCTCTCACAAGAGGTTGCTAGTTACATATTACATGCACGGGGGACCTGCCCCAAGGTTCATCAAGGTCTATGGATCCAAATATTGATAAGAACAATCAATGAAGTTGATCTTTGGCATATGCTTGGGGAAACTCTCTGCAGTAAGCCTGCTATTGATTTCTTTGGAGGTCCCGTAGAACTATTAGTACATGATTTATCAAAAATTATGTTCCATCTAATACAACGATCAGATACATTTTTAAGTGAAACTGCTCTCCACAGCTATATAATGACTTCCTATCAGGCACTCCTGGCAGGCTATTCTGGCTTAAAGGGAATCTGTAAGGTGGTTTATGCTTCCCAATCTAAGAGCAGGATGTGACAGAGGAAAAGAAACTGAGCTCTTTGAAACATTGGTTTAAATAATTTGGAGCAGGATTTCTAAGTATAAAGCAGAAAATTTTTTAAAACCAAAACTAAAAGTACTGCTTACCCCACCCACATATAGTGTTTGACAGTTTGCTACACTAATATAGGAACAGCTGTTAATCACTGTATGTGGGAAGGGTAAGCAAGACTTCCACTGTTTCTTAGGCTATGTTCACACGGCTTAAATTTGGACTATTTCGGCCCGTATTTCGCGCCGTTCTGCGCTAAATATGGGGCGAGATACGTCCCAGTCATTACGGTAATCCACAGTTCTCATAGAGACTATGGATTACGTCTCCTCTCCCCGCTCGGACAATACGCCGCAGGGGGAGATAAGTGACGATTACGCGCCGCTAGTAATGAATGTCTATGGGGCTGGCGTGCTGCCGGCCTCCCCGCCCGCGCGAGCTCCGGCGTAATTATGCCCCGAAATTACACAGTGTAAACATAGCCTTAGAGAACCTGTCACATAGGTTATGTTGCCCTTGCGGAGCACAGCACAAGCTAGTGACAGACATGCTGCTTCCAGCAGTGTGTCCCTTATTCTGTAATGGTATGTTCACACAGCGTATTTGTGCCAAGTACTTCGGAGCGCGTTTGTGCTGACGTATGCACCGTAAATACACTTCAAACCATGTACAGTATTCATTAAATGCAGTGTAAAATCATCGTCATCATTCAGGTGACTAATTTTACCCACATTTTCTATGTAAAAATATGGGCACCTATGCAGCAAGAAATTCATGGGATAGGACACTGCGTGTCATAATTGCGCTGAAATTACGCGCTTACTAGAGCATTATTTCAACAGCACAATCAACGCATATTGTGGCGCATACCTGTGCGCACCACAATAAATCATGTGAATTCTCCCTAATATACAATAGTTTCAGAGCACTTAATGCACAAATCTGGCAGTTTTCAGCCTGTTCTGCCAGAAAGGAGTCCACTTAATTCATGAGCAGGCTTTAGTCTCACGCACCCATGACCAGCCCCACCCACCTGCCACTTATTCAAAGGTTTCTACCAATTCAAAGAAAAAGGCTGACTCTGCTGTGAGTGGGCGGGGGCTAGTGATGGGTGGGTGTGGCTAATGTCTGCTCATGAGTAAGCTGGACTCCTCTCTGGCAGAGCAGGCTTCAAACTGCTAGATTTGAGCATTAACTGCTCTGAAACTGCTGCAAAATAAGGGGCACAGCGTTGGAAACACCATGTCCGTCACTAGCTTGTGCTGCCCGGAGCAAGGGTGACAGGTCCTCTTTAAGGAGTCCAGTCAGGATTTACTCTGCTCTTTACTCATAAAACCTGCTCCAAATGATATAATCCTATAGATCACAGAGCTCAGCTTCTCTCCTCTATCATATAATCCTATATATCAGAGCTCAGCTTCTCTCCCTCTATCATATAACCCTATATATGGTATATAAGTAGGTGTATCCATTGTGCCTCCAAACCAGATGAGGGGGTAAATGGCAATAAAAGAAGGGAGGAAAAAGACAGACAGGCGCCCCAATATAGTGTAGTAGTTTAGTTATCACAATAGAATAACAGTTTATCAAATTGCTCACCTGAGCTCGTTGTACAGTATATGGTACAACACATACACAATGCTCATCAATGGAACTCCACCATTAAGCTGCCAGTGCCTCCGTATCCACTCAGACACCTCACCCACAGGACTACGAGGAAAAATATATAGCTTGTGTACTTGTTTCTGGCTATGTCGCCACAGGTAAAATTGGAGGTAGTTCTAGCGCTTGTATATCCAATAAGGTTCTCAAACATTAAAATATTTCCATAAATATGGAAAATAAACAATTCTCATCTATTTTATGAGAAATGTATTTCAAAGCTAATCACAATAAAATCAAGGGACTCAACGCGTTTCACGTGCCTCCTCGCACGCTTCATCAGGAGTATTAACTAAATTTACAAAGTGCATTCTTTAAATAATCTCCAAAAATAGCACCTCCTTTTAGGAAAACCAATCACCCCATTCCTCCCTTCTTATTTACATACAAGGGAGGGGTTCTCCCAATAAGTACCACATCTTCATAGGACCCCTGTCCCCACAAGTCCCCATAAAATAGATGAGAATTGTTTATTTTCCATATTTATGGAAATATTTTAATGTTTGAGAACCATATTGGATATACAAGCGCTAGAACTACCTCCAATTTTACCTGTGGCGACATAGCCAGAAACAAGTACACAAGCTATATATAACCCTATATATCACAGAGCTCAGCTTCTCTCCTCTATCATATAACCTTATATTACAGAGCTCAGCTTCTCTATGATATAACCCTATATATCACAGAGCTCAGCTTCTCTATGATATAACCCTATGTATCACAGAGCTCAGCTTCTCTATGATATAACCCTATATATCACAGAGCTCGCTCCTCTCCCTCTTATCATATAACCCTATATATCACAGAGCTCAGCTTCTCTCCTCTATGATATAACCCTATATATCACAGAGCTCAGCTTTTCTAATTTTAAAATAACCCTATATATACAGAGCTCAGCTTTTTTATGATATAACCCATGTATCACAGGGGCTCAGCTTCTCATGATATAACCCTATATATCACAGAGCTCAGCTTCTCTCCTCTATCATATAACCTTATATCACAGAGCTCAGCTTCTCTATGATATAACCCTATATATCACAGAGCTCAGCTTCTCTATGATATAACCCTATGTATCACAGAGCTCAGCTTCTCTATGATATAACCCTATATATCACAGAGCTCAGCTCCTCTCCCTCTATCATATAACCCTATATATCACAGAGCTCAGCTTCTCTCCTCTATGATATAACCCTATATATCACAGAGCTCAGCTTCTTATGTTATAACCCTATATATCACAGAGCTCAGTTCTCTATGATATAACCCTATTGTATCACAGAGCTCAGCTTCTCTATGATATAACCCTTATATATCACAGAGCTCAGCTTCTCTATTTATATTACCCTATGTATCACAGAGTCAGCTTCCCCTATCATATAACCCTATGTATCACAGAGCTCAGCTTCTCTCCCTCCATCACATCCGACTCCCAGAGAGGGTGGCATAAACCACCTGGCAGGTTTGATTTAAGCATATTTTTGTGACTAAGAGCCAAGCCTCCCACCCCACCCCTTTCCTTTCTCTTCCATTGCTCTTTGTACTATCTGTGTCTTTCTACATATCACGGTGCCCATTATCTGGTTTGGTTTTCTAAAATGGAAGTTACTTTAGAAGCTACAGTAAGTTGTTTCGCATGTCCAGTTCGTACCGGCACTGCTAAATCCGGCATATAGACGGCATTTAAGGGCTTGTGCCCACGGCACAGGATTTCAGTCTGTTTTACAAACTGTTTTTAGTTTTGAAAGTCGTCTGTAAACCGAACATCAACCTTTTACATTGACATTAATAGAAAATCTGTGCAGCAGTCCACACTGCACAGATTTTCTGCCGGATGTTTTTTTTTTTTGCACCGCCAGCGGTCCAAAAAACTTAAGAGCATGTTCATTCTTCTGCTCGGTTTTCGGGCTAAACATGAACATGTGGGTGTGAAGGGGGAGAGTTTGAATCCCCAAACCGCTGAGAAAAGCCACCCCCCTACGAGCCAAAAAAACCCTCAAATATTTGGTCTCTGACATGTAAACGCACCCTAAGGTCATGTTCACACGGCTTAAAATGGGACGTATTTCAGTCCGTAATTACGCGCCGTACTGCGCGAATTACGGCTGGAATACGTCCCAGTCATTACGGTAATCCACAGTTCTCATAGAGAACTATGGATTACGTCTCCTCTCCCCGCTCGGCGAATACGCCGCGGGGGGAGATAAGTGACATGTCATTTACTAGTGGCATATACGCGCCGCTAGTAATGATAGTCTATGGGCCGGCGAGGTGCCGGCCCCCCGCTCCCGCCCACACGGCGTAATTGCAGGACGTAATTACGCCCCGCAAATAAGCCGTGTGAACATAGCCTCAATGTCTCATATACAATGCCATAATGTAGTGGTGATCAGCTGCTTCCAAGAGGTACAAATTGACATAACGATTTTCTTCAATAAGAGAAAGGGTATGTTCACCCAATGTACTGCGGCGCGTACAGTACGCATGTATTAGTGGTGCAGTACGTTGTGGGTTTCGTGGGCGCGCCCTAATACGTGCGTACTCCTGCAGTGGGGGGTTTGTGGAAGGTGGCAGCCCGCCGACCCCATTGGCATTCATTACTCGCAGCGCATATTCACCGTGAATAATTGACATGTCACTTATATCCCCGCACGTACAGTAGGATCGTATTGTACGAGCGGGGAGAGGAGGCATAATGAGAACTATGGAGTACCGTAATTTCGGTGCGCATCTCGCTCGTATTAGAGCGCAAATACGCGGTGAAATACGCACCAAAATTATGCCGTGTGAACATACCCAAATAGTCAGCATCAATGGTGCCTTGAGGAAGCTTGTGTGCATGCGAAACAGCTTTAGTCTGAGTTGTGAACTGTGTACCGCTCTGGTTATGTCCGTGCGGATTGCAAATGTTTTTATCCTACAGTGAATCAAGCTGGATTGAATGTAGGGTGACTGGAGCAGTCCACTTGTCTTATTAAAGGTCAATATGCATGTTAGTACACAGTTTTGAAATCCATGTAATAATATAGTACAAAAGAAGTTCAACTAAAACGGCATTCAATGACCTCAAATGAATAGACATTTACATTATTATTTTTTTATTAGCTTGCACTTAAGATGTGTAAATATAACCGTATTATTTCTGAGACGTAGCAGCTTCTGCAGTTTAATAAATCACTAACAAAAAATAAATACATTAAAAAAACACAGATTTCTTAGAAAAATTTGGCCATACATTACGATAAAGTCATGACTCACTGGGTCTCATGTATAGGTTAACTATATAGAAAAGGGAACTGATGACAAATTGGTTCTAGCTAATGTGATTCATAGACAAGATGTTCTCAAAAGCCATTATGGACAGAAAAAAACCCTCTAAAGCCGATCACATCGTTGGTAGACATTCCATGCTCTTGGGTCACAGGACTCAATTAACATCAAGGCCCTGACACGGAGTAAAGCTTCAGCTTTCATCTATTTCAGATGAGCTCTTCAAAGCATCATTAAGAGATTTACTTTGCAATAATTAACAAAGATCAGAGTCAATTAGCCTTTCGTACGCTGCCCATCATGTCACATGACACCTACTTTACCGGGACGCTTTGCGACACAACATCACGCAATGTGCCTACTACAACTTACTGACATAAGAATAAGCTAAAAAAATGAGACTCAAAAGTTTACTCATGTTCCCCCTCCTCCTGTGTACAGTATGTTATCAGTCGAAAGACACATACATGGGAATATTCTGTTCATTTATAACACACATGGGTTGTATATGGTGGGGTGTGCTGTTTTTGGTGGTACTGCCCGACCATATAATGTGTATAGGGACCTCCCAACTCTTTTCCCATGGCAGACTGTAAGGATCAGTCAATTTGATTCCAACATGCCCGATCCTTTTGTTCTCAGGGGAGATAAGCTGCTTGTAAAGGTGTCCGGCAGCAGCTTGCTCCCCTCTCCCTATTTAGAGCACACGTGCATGGGCGAGCCGAGTATGCAGGATTCCGGAGAGATAGCCGTCGGCATAGGGCCAGCTAAACCGACGCTATCAAAACATTTTTCATCCTAGTACATTTCTTCCCAACCCACAAGCTCAAGTAATATTAAGACTCCATGCACACAGCCATATTAAGGCTCTATCCAGGCTCCATGTTATATGGAGCCATAAAACAGGACTCCGTGGTGTTCGGGGGCCATATCATATCTCTGATATGGCCCCAGAACACCACTGAGTGGTGTCTGCCAGCCTCTTGTTTCTCTTCCTTGATGGCCGATGATCTAGTACATCTCCCCTTCTACAGCCAGTGGTGTCTGGCAGCTTCTTATTCCTCTAAATCTATGACCAGAGGTGTCTCTTAGCCTCTGGGACTTCTTGCTCTATTGCCAAAGGTGTCTCTTAGCCTCTAGGACTTCTTGCTCTATTGCCAGAGGTGTCTCTTGGCCTCTAGAACTTCTTTCTCTATTGAGTGTATCTGGCTCTAGACTTTTTGCTCTTCCTTTGCCGATGATCTTAGCCTCTAGACTCTTCTACTAGCCAGAGGTGTCTGGCAGCCTTTTATTCTTGCTCTATTGCCAGAGGTGTCTCTTAGCCTCTAGGACTTCTTGCTCTATTGCCAGAGGTGTCTCTTGGCCTCTAGGACTTCTTGCTCTATTGCCAGAGATGTATCTTGGCCTCTAGGACTTCTTGCTTTATTGCCAGAGGTGTCTCTTGGCCTCTAGGACTTCTTTCTCTATTGCCAGAGGTGTCTCTTGGCCTCTAGGACTTCTTGCTCTATTGAAAGAGGTCTCTTAGCCTCTAGGACTTCTTGCTCTATTGCCAGAGGTGTCTCTTAGCCTCTTATTCCTCTCCCTCTATGGCCAAAAGTATCGGACAGCACCTTATTTCTTAATTTCTATACTTCTATGGACGAATACAGTTATATATGAGCTGTTGGCTGAATAAAGGCTCAGTCAGCCGCCATCCTATGTGTAGAGTGAGACTTGTATAATAATTTCATATGAATGAATACATATAACTATACCAAGTCTGCTTCATGACAGGACAACACATAGAATCAGATATAAATTTGAAGCATGTTCTGTCTTCCTTCAAGAGTTAATAGTCGTCCATACATAATAAACGTATCTGGTTTTCAGTGACAAGTTCATAGTCATGGAGGAATTTTGAGTGAACGTCATGGATATAGAGTGGTCCCTCAAGTTAGAATGGTGTCCGGATACAAAATTTCTAACATACAATGGTCTTTCCTGGGACACTGTATGTTGAGTGTGGTTTCAAGATGCAATGTCCCAGACACTGATCAAACTAATTATTATGAATATTTTACTTGTAAAACCTCTGTATAAAGTGAAGTGTATGTAGTGATTGGTGGGTTACTAGCGCCTCTCTACAGTACAGCACGGTACTACATGTTCTGTACTCCTCTTACATGTGCCAGAAAGCGTGGCTCCTTTGGACCCTAGGTGGTTTTGCTGGTACATTGTGCATATGCCCCAAAGGAGAGCCTGTCCTTGAAAGTCATTTCCAGCTTCTTCTGACTATAAAATGTAAGGATTGGTTATCTGCTTCATTTTCTTTCATCTTCATTCTGCATTGGTGACATTTTGATGCCTAAGATCCAATTACCAGTTTTCCATAGTTTTGCTTTCAACATACAAAGGTCGTCTCAGAACCAATTAATACTGTGGGTCTCATTTATGTCTAAGGTAATGTTCACACAACATAATTTTAAGCTTATTTTGGGGCCTATTTTGCGACGAAATACGCCCCAAAATACCGTATTTTTCGGACTATAAGGCGCACATAAAAGCCTATGATTTTCTCAGAAATCGAAAGTGCACCTTATAGTCCGATGCGCCTTACATATGAATCAATTCTACACTTGGGTTTTTAGGCTTTGTTCAGAACATATTAGGTACAGCTAATTTAGGGACACTAATTTGTAACTGATTTGCAACCGATTTACAATCGTAAATACGTTTCGAAATCAGTTACAAATAAGTGTCACTAAGGCTATGTTCACGCAGCTGATTTCAGAACTGATTCACGTCGGATTTCCGATGTAAATACGTTCCGAAATCAGTTGCAAATAAGCTTCACTAAGGCCGTGTTCACACGGCTTAGTCCCGACGGATTTGTGAGCGCAATCCGGCTCACACATCCGCCGTGAATAAGGGGCGGGACGGGGGCGGGGCCAGAGCGTGGCGGGGGCGCGGCTCCCCGGCCGCATGGACTTGTATTATCCACGGCGCGTATTGTGCCTGGATAATGTGCATGTCACTTTCTCCCCCCGCGGCGGATTCACCGAGCGGGGAGAAGCGACGGAATCCACTGTTCTCTATGAGAGCAGTGGATTACCGTAATGCCTCCGACGGCTTGGCGCCGTACTGAAGCGCAAACCCAGCGCGGTGTACGGTGCCAATCCGCGGCAAAATAAGCCCTGTGAACGAGGCTAAAGTGTGACACGTATTTCGCGATACGGCACGGAAATATGTACATGTATTGACTTTTGTTACAACTTTACAAGTTGAGCGTTATTGTGAAAGTGTTGAATGAAGCTTGGCTTGCGGTCTGAGCTTTGTTTCATTTAATGTGCCGTGCCTTATAATCCGGTGCGCCTTATATATGAACCAAGAAGACTTAACAGACGCTCATTGATAATGCGCCTTATAATCTGGTGCGCCTTATAGTCCGAAAAATACGGTAAGCTTCAAACAATGTACTAAACACTTCTCATCGATTGCACTGTAAAATACACTCTATTATTCTCACGACACGTATTTTACAAGCAGCATTAGAGACTATTTTACTTGCATTAATTTAAGTGCCTTGACAATTGCTGAGGTGTTTACTTGAGTAAAATCTCCACAAGAAAAATTGGGAGATGGAATTTTTTTAAAAAAAAAAATACACTTCAAAATTATGCCTCTTATCAGGCATTTTTTAAAGCAAATTTTGAAGCAAATTTGAGGTAAATTTACTTTGCAAAATACGTTGTGTGAACATACTCTAACAGTAAGACATTCTTTGTTGCCCATAGCAACCAGAGCTCAGCTTTCATTTCTTATACTGCTCTGGAGAAATGAAAGTTGTGCTCTGATTGGTTGCTATGGGCAAAGACAGTCTTACTGCTGGACAATTTTGATAAATGAGGCCCAGTATGTTGAGAGACCACTGCATGTTTTTTCTCAATCCTACTATATAATCTAAGGCTATGTCTCCACTGCACAGAAAAATGTCAGTTTTTCGCTTTCTAAAAACGCTGAAATATTATATTATATAGTAAAAACATCCTGCTGTCTCCACAGAATGTCTTTTTTCTGCTCGTTTTATTTGCTGGTCGATTTTTTTGTTGCGTCAGAAAAAAACGTCAGAGCTGGGTAGAAAATTTACTACTGAAGTCTATGTTTTGGCGCATTTTTTGCAGAAATACATAGTAAATCTAATGCTGTGCATTTCTGCAAAAAAAAAAAAAAAACGCGCCACAAACGTGCAAAAAGCACGTTTTCAGCAGCTTTTTACAGGCAGTGGACAAAAAACTCAGTTTTATGAACGTTTTTAGGATTTGGTTTTTGTCAACTGCAGCATAGGCATAGCCTAATATGCATTTTATATAACTAGCCATGTTTTTTTCATTAAATACAGCCTATTACTTAGATTTTTTTCATCTTTTGTATTTATTTTTTTCTCTTTGCCAGCAGTGGTCCAAAGCCCGAACTGCATGGCACAACTTGTAAACTATTGTCCAACTGGACTTTATAAGACAGAAAACTTTCCTATTGCATGGGTCACAGTTAATGAATTAATGTTAGCCACACTCGCCCAATTCACTAGGAGTGGTCAACTGTTTTATGTGTAGGAGAACTTTCCAAATCTTCCTGGACAGCAGATGTTGGGGAAGAAAGTATCGCACTGTGATTAATAGGTCGAATACTTTGGTTCAAAAGGAAATAAAGCTGCCACCAAGGTAGCCCGGGAGCAGCTTACACCCCTCCCTCCCGCTCATTAAAGGCCATTTATTCTTGGTCAAGCCAAGCGTGTATGGGGGGCCTGGCAGAGAAGGCTGTTGGCCGATAGATGTGTATGGCCAGTTTAAAGATGGTTGGTTGTGAATGGCTATGATGGTTTGTTAATGCTATCAGCCAACATTACTTTTATGTGTCTGGAAGTACTGTATTTGGCTAGCAAAAGTGTGGGGGAATTTATGCCATGTCTCAGCACATCCTGGCTGACTGGGTTAAATGGTAAGTGGGCCAGAAGATTCATTTAGGTTCCACAATTGGCACTATGAAACATCACACCCATCTGTACAGCACTATGTACACGGTCCATGAACAGAAATATTCTTGACTACAATGAGAAGTTGAAAACCAAACGGACACTTATACAATCCAGTTTGCGCTTCTACTTATGCCAAGCCTAAACTCTGAGCTCAAAGGAATGCATGGTTGACGGTCAAGGCAGTTCCTAGGTATCAGTAAGGAAGATAAGGGTAGGCCACTTGTCTTTGACCCTTGCAGGACCTTCTGGCTAACATAGTTAAAGAATTCCTTTGGGCCCTTCTTCTGGAGAGGGCTTGCAATCAGGGCTGTGGAGTCGGAGTCGTGGAGTCGGAGTCTATTTTGCAGGAGTCGGAGTCATCATAAAAGGACCGACTCCGACTCCCAAAATATATAATAAGTTGTTCCTGTTAGTTCGATGCAGTGTAAAGAGCAAGAGGAATTGGGTCCGGCCAGTGCTACTGCTCCCATATCTTCAGCCTAATCACAGAATTGATGACATGGAGCAGGCAAAGCGATGCCCCAGGGGAAAAGATTCCGCTCCCAGGGCAAACAGATTTCAGCAAAATGTTTCACCTGCTTTCAAAGAAGAAGAGTTTAACCATTCATCAAAACTGGCTGTGGCTGAGGCAATTCCTTTATACCCCAACATTGCTAGAGGTGTTGCCCCTGTGGTAACCGCTTTGCCTCCAACCCAAGTTAGTGTAGAGAGGCCGTTCTCTAGCCTGGAAATAATGAGATCAGATGTGAGGTCATCTATGCAGGATCTGATGGAGGCAATACTATTTCACAGAACAAATTCAGAGACTCCACAAATGTTCCTGCAGTGTTTTGCATATTTACATTTTTTGTGTTCTAAAGTCATATCCAATAAATATATTTTACACTGACAAGCAAAATGGTAACGATGTTTTGAACTTGTGACTTTCAGGCTCCATATATCTCCATCCACTACAGCTTTGTACATGAGGCTACTGTAATTTTATATACAGTCATCTTACCTATCTTATACATAAATTTGACTTGCAAGTATTTAGCATCTGCTTACTTCTGCAGATTCTTTCCTGTAACTACATTGTTACTGTTTTGCTCCTAAAAATCAAATGTTAATTTTTATTATTTTGTTAGTATTTGGGAAATCCACCTTTGGTTTTTAATACTGCCTGATTCCTTCTGGGCTCTGGATCGGATTCAAGCATGTCTTGACCAGAATCTGATCCCAGGTCTCTTCTACACATTCCCAATGTTGGTGCAGACTGGACTTGGATACAAATACAACTTTTTCTTCAACTCTACCCACAAGAATTCAAAAGATCAAAACTTTGCTTGTCAGTGTCTTGTCCATGTAAATAGCTTGATTATTGTATCATAAGGGGATAAACAGCCTGATGTTACCATTTTACTACAGTAAAGTTATCACTTAAACATGCGCCATGTATGAGGGAGTCAGGAGTCGGGAGTCGGTGGTTTGGGAAATTGAGGAGTCGGAGTCAGGGCTTTGGCTTGCCGACTCCACAGCCCTGCTTGCAATGGTGCAATTTTTGCACTTTATTTTTTTTGTGTGTTAGAAAGCGCTCCCTGCAGCAGTCAAAAAGAATATATCTTGCAACAAACTATGCCAGTTGGACATTATCAAGATGTGATAAAGCTTTTTCACTGTCAGCAAGCAGACTTTCACAATTTTCATAAACTATAACAAAATTACAGGACTTCTCATAACTCAACATAAACCTAAACTACTTAAAACAGGGAAAGCCCTTCAGCTAGACCATACATAGGAAACACACAACCCCCAAAGGCTCCCGGGCAGCAAAAGTTGGTTTATACACAGCCGCCAGTCACTGGTCTAGAATTTGCATGTCTAACTTTCCAGAGAGAAAAAAAGATCATAGTTTTTGTTTTGGTTTTTTTTATTCTAAAAAAAAAACTTTTGCTTTTCTTTATGGTTTTATGAAATGTTAATCTTTCTTTATTTCATCACTTAAGTAATTAATGTCAGCAACGTAACTGAATTCTGACAAGTCACCCCGAGGAGAAGTCTGATGGGATGTAGAGTTTACAAAGCACGGTCCTTACTTTACTTCTAAATAGACTAAGAATAAATGAAACTCCATTGCAGTAACATTTCTTTTGCAATGAAAGATCTCCCGTGCGTTCTACAGAGAGGATACAATGCACATTCGCCTGGCCACGCGAACATTTATACAAAATAACAAAATCATATTTACAGCAGCTTTATCCTCAAAATATAAATCATCTTTGCATTAACAAAAACACACAAAATACATCAGGTATTGCAGAGAGCCTATATGATGGTTTATGGTACCTAGATGTCTACAGATGGGAGTTTCATCTTCAGGTGGCGACTCTGGTTTGATGAATATAAGGCCGGGGTCACATTGTGTTGGAGGTTTCGTTAGGAGCCTCCGTCATAGTTTCCATAAAAAAATAATGGAAAAAAATAGCATAGCATGCAGTGACTTTTTATGTTCAAGTGACAATGTAAGGGAAGACACCATAACTGACCGAATTATAGTCAGTGGGGTCAATTGGGTGCCGTTGGTTTAAGTCATAAGGCAAATCTGGCACCAACGTTATTTAGGTCTGACCTAACATAGCACTTCTTGAGAGGTAGTAAAACTAATTTAGATTCTTACAGCATTGCCTGAAGAAAATTTTTTGGAAGAGGAATAGTACCAAACAAAGGAAAATTCACCTTACCTATGTGATGACCGACCATTCACTTTAAATGTCATTTAACTCTGCACATCTGTTTTATAACATTCATGTAGAGTGCACAGCTACACACTGAGAGAATGGAGAGCCGGCTGTCCATGCCAGCTGGGCTCTCCAGAGAGACAACGATCGGGAAGGTAGTGATCCGTCCTTGACTTCATGATAGTTGTATGTACAGCGCTCAATGAACACTGTACATACAGGTAAGGAGCAAGGTCAGTAGCTGCAGATGCTGCTGGAACTCAATAGACATGGATAAGCTCCTAAGTGACTTCAACTGTATTTCCCATGTTTCTAATATATTAATATATAATTACTTATGCGGAGCACTGCTCCCAGCATCTCCTGGGCCAGAAGCCTAGCATTATGGTCGCAGGGGAAGTGATTAAACTCTTGCATCATGCCACCTGCTTCCCTAATCTGTATATATTGCGCTCATTGAGCATTGTATATACTATCGGGAAGGCAGGGACAATAATGAACAGTCCCTGCCTTCTCCCCGAGAAGCAGCTTTTGAGTTAGTGTGCAGCTGCTAACTTGGCACCGTCGTTTTAAAACATGAAAGTTAGATGACAACTGCCAAACCAGAAAAGCCCTGGCCATACTCAATACAGATTCTGCTGATCTGCAGCACATGTGATTGAATGGAAGATCCAACCAAATATCATGAACATTTTACCTGTAAAACATCTGTATCTGTAGTGAAGTGCATGCAGTGATTGGCGGTCTAGTAGAACTTCTCTACATAATTGCAGTACTACATGTCCAGTACTGCTCTTACATGTATTAGAGAGGTGCATGCAGTGATTGGTGGTCTAGTAGCACCTCTCTACAGTACAGTGCAGTACTACATGTCCAGTACTGCTCTTACATGTATTAGAGAGGTGCATGCAGTGATTGGCGGTCTAGTAGAGCCTCTCTGCAATCTCTCTGCGGTACTACATTTCCTCTACTGCTCTTACATATATTAGTGACATGCATACAGTGATTGGCGCCTCTCTACAGTACAGTGTAGAGACACTATATGTCCTGCACTGCTATTTACAGGAGCAGAGGCTTCTTTAATGAGGTCAGCCAGATTTTCTTTTTTCCCTGGTACATTGGGCCTCATTTATCAAAACTATCTAACAGGAAGACTGTCTGACATTTTAGGACTTCAGAACCAACTACCAGTTTTTCATGGAGTTATGGTTTCAACATACAATGGTCATCCTGGAAGCAATGAATACGGTATGTAGAGGGACCCCTGTATAGCAGAGAACGTCCCATGTAATTGCGGTCACGCAGTCAAGAGGTGCTAGGCAACCTGACGGACCATGGCTTAATGAAGAGGATTAACACAGACTGTACAACATTACGTAATGCTAATCTGTATCGGTTCTAGCAATATCGGATAATAGCAAATTAAAACAAAGCTAAAAACTTCCACCAAAACACAGGTTTCAGTTTCATTTGACCTACTAGGAGCAACCCGTCATCAACCTCAAGCCAAGAAAAGATAACATTTATTCAGTAACACATATATCCTTCTCTGATTTAAACCGAGTACGACCTCTCTAATACCTGGAGCATGAATCACTTTCTGGGAACTTGAGAATATTTGGAGGAATATGTGGAAGCCTCAGACTAAATAATGACACAGATTTATTTGCCATGGAGCCTATCCTAATTTCTAGTAACAGGTCTAAGAGTTCTGCAGAGAAATAGATATACGATTTTGTATTCCCCAAAATACATTGCTCACTTATTTACCTTGTAAGAATCTTATGGGCAATGTCAATATTTGTTTAAAAATTCATAAAATTTGACATTTTTAAACAAATATTGACATCAATCAACCATAACATTAACCCCTGCATGACGTACAGATTGTAGTTTACATTGCGTTTGTTTTTTCTTCCCTGCTCTCCTGAAGCCAGAACTTTTAATTTTTCCATCTACATGGATGTATGAGGGCTCTGGGTATTTTTTCAGATAAGACGTACTTTTCATGATACATAACATAGTGTACTAGCAAACCCACAAAAATTGTTTGTGGGGTAAAATGGAAAAAAAATATTGCAACTGAAGCATTTTTGTTTTCCTGTGTTTATGGCATTCAATGTGTGGTATGTTATCTCCACGCTGCAGGATTCTGCTGATGCCAAATTAATGCAGTTGTTATATTTTAATACTTTTGTAAAATTGCTTTGCTATTTTTTGAGAGCAATAACTTTGGTTTGAATTTTTCATTTTTTTACTTGTACATTTAGTCCCCTAACATTTCTTGACCATTTAGTTGTGTGATCGCTTATACACAATTCTATAGAAGTATATACTGTAGAATAAGCAAGGTGTAATAAAAGTAGGAAGACGGCAGGACAGGGAGCCTTCGTTACGTCCTAGTATGCCATGGCAATCGCTCGGCGCTCTGGAATCACATTGCTGGTAGACCGACTGAGTGCACCATCCTGTAATGGTTTAGATATAGAAATCGCTTTCACAGCGGCATCTCAGTGAGTAAACAGTCATGCTTGGAGTGATTTCTGATCCCAGCTGTTACGGCAGGAACTGACTATAACTAACAGCTGGCACTGGCAACGTTGGTAATGGGTTAAAATTTATCGTATAAGTCTCTGAGTGTAGAACAACAGTTAAACCTGTTGCATATCCACCAGGTCAATGAATTAAAAACTCATTTTATTCAGAAAAATCATTTAAAAAAATATGCTAAATAGCACATGCAACCAATCCATGGAAGAGCAAAGTTCCAAGAATACGGCATCAGTGTCCGCTGCTGATGCGTTTCGGATTAAAAATCCTTAAAAATTGTAGCTGATCAGCTGTGTATTCCGGGAAGTCAAATATATTTCTCATTGAGTGTTTGGTTCAGTGACAAAATAAGAGCCACATGAATGTCAGGACGTAAGGTTTCAGAGCATCACATTGCCTCCGCCAGCCTACCTTCTTTCCATAGTGCATCTTAGTGCCCACACTGCCCCAAGTTAAGCATGCAGACAACCGGCTATCAACACTTTATAACAAAAAACCCTGATTTGTCAGACTAGGCCTTGTTCTTTCATTGCTCCACTTTCCAGTTGTGATGCCCATGTGCCTGTCGTAGGTGCTTTTGATGGTGGAGAGGGCGTCAACATGAGCACTCTGACCAGTATGTGACAATGCAGCCTTATATACAAGTTGTGATGTCCTTCAGGAGCATAACTAGAATTATAGGGCCCCATAGCAAATTGAGATAGGGCCCCACCAAACTTAATGACAAACTAAAACAGCAGCATAGGAAGCAATTAAATTTCGCCACAGATCAGAGAACCCACAGAGTAGTCCTGGAGAGCAGAAACCAGTAAACTACTTGTTCCCTACAAAAAGAAACAATGTTCTTGTCCTTGAGTCGGGCTGTAGCTACGCACATTATGCCCTGTGTGTCCTGACAATTTTCTGTCAAAGTCAGCAGGAACTTTTTCAGCAATTTGTGCCACAGTAGTCCTGAGGTAAATCGTGCAATACAATATTTGGGACACTGCACTTTGACAGCTGGTTAGACTGTACACTTTGGTTATTGTGCCAAGTGCAAAAAGTAGCTGAGAACTGCCTGCAAATACAGACTAGCTAGAAAAATGTTTCCATAATGTCTTACAACACCCTCAATGTGCAATTTGGGGACGTTTTTGTCTGGTGGTAGCTTCGTCCTAGTGTAGGGTTGAATGTGCACAACAGCCACCAATCACAAGGGACTTGTGCAAATTAAAATAACTTAATAAATGACCCTGACTCATTGCTGCAACATACAGCTCACAAATTTGATGGCCGTGTCATTCAGTGCCTGCCGTCAGGCTACAAGGTGATGTAACCACATAGTCACGTGACCCTATTAATAGGCAGCAGCACATACAAAATGGGAAGCAGAGGAAGAGGTAATAAAGGATTTATGCTCACAGTTCATGGTACATAATATGTATCAGACATAAAAGGCAGCAAGTGACTAGATGCCAAGCATTAGAAATTGAAACCTAAATCCATTAGCATATTGCACAGCGAGCGTGTGAGAGGGTTAATAAATCACCACTTGTTAAACACAATTGTTAAGATTTCTTTTTAACCATCTATGCTAACGAGTTCAAAGAGATTTATTTAGACTCCCATTTTAATTGCCATTTTAACTTAAAGGGGTGTTCTCACCATGCTGTTTTACAGAACCTGCTCTTCACAGCCAGCTGCAGTCTCTCACTTCCTGGTTAGGCTTTGGGTGGTTCTATACTAGTGATTGGCATATCAGCTCTGATATTCCCGGTTGAGCCTGTTTGGCTATGTTCACACGGCTTATTCTGGGATGTATTTCAGCCCATAATTCGCGCCGTACTGCGCGAATTACGGGCTGAAATCCGTCCCAGTCATTACGGTAATCCACAGTTTTCATAGAGAACTATGGTTTATGTCTCCTCTCCCTGCTCGCACAATACGGCGAGCGAGGAGAGAAGTGACATGTCAATTATTCACGGCGGAGAATAATGCATGTCTATGGGGCCGGCGGGCTGCCGCCCCCTGTACACACGGCGTAATTGGTGGGGCAAAATACGTCCCGCAATTATGCCGTGTGAACATACATTAAAAAGCTCCTGTGATAAAACACAGCAGGCAGTAAGGTCACCATCCCGACCTTGGCTGCTAGAGCAGAGAAGAGGTCGGGAACCTAGGGAAGCCTGTGTATACAAGCAGAAGGTAAGAACTGTTCTAGCTCTGAAAAGAAACTGAATTGGAATAGCAATGTATTGGGTAATAGTCTTCATTTACCTTTACCTTCATGTTCAAAGCTAATCAATGAGGCAAGAATAACCCTTTAAAGAGGTTGATCAGTTAGTTTAAAACATAAAAAAAAAAAAAAAGAAAAACACCAATACTCACCTTCCTGTGCTCCTCTGTTCTGTTTACGGTATTCTTCTTCCAAACAGGGGCGTCACCGCTGCAGCTGTCAATTAGCTGAAAACTGTTCTGATTGGTGGTGAAAGTAGAAATATGTGACCGATGCAGCCAACCTGCAGTAGCAGAGATGACGTCCCCATTCAGAAAAGAGCAGAGTAAAAAGAAGAATGGATTGGAATGAAGGAGTGAAGGGAGAGTATATAGGTTTTTTCTTCTATGGAGCATTAAGAGCTTCCTATTGATTTTTTTTAACAAACCAGACAACTTCTTTAAGGACATTGGAAAAAAAAAAAGATTTATTTAAATTTATTTAGAGGCATGCTCCTGTTAAACGCAACACCTCCCGTACTGTTAATCAAGAAAATAAAATCTTACCTTTTTATATAGTTGAAACCAGAAGTTTACATACACTATATAAAAAGACACATATGCATGTTTTTCTCACTATCTGACATGAAATCAGAATAAACCTTACCTGTCAATTCGGATTACCAAAAATATTTATATTTGTCAACTGCCAGAGTAATGAGGGAGAGAATTTTTTTAAGGCATTGTATTACTTTCTGCAAAGTCAAAAGTTTACATACACTAGGATTACGATGCCTAGTGTAACATCATGGGAAAGTCTAAAGAAATCAGCCAAGATATCAGGAAGAGAATTGTGGACATGCACAAATCTGGTTCATCCTTGGGTGTAATTTCCAGATACCTGAAGGTGCCTCGTTCCTCTGTACCAACAATTATACACAAGTACAAACGGGTTCTGTGTCTCAGAGATGAACGTGCTTTGGTCCGACATGTGCTTATCAACCCAAGAACAAAAGACCTTGTGAAGATGCTGGCAGAAGCAGGTAAGATTGTGTCATTATCCACAGTGAATCAAGTACTGTATCAACATGGGCTGAAAGGCCAGTCTGCCAGGAAGACACCAATACTCAAAAAACATATTAATGTTTGCAAATGCACACAGGAATAAAGACCTACATTTTTGGAGACCTGTCCTGTGGGTTGACTAAACTAAAATTTAACTCTTTGGCCATAATGACCATCGTTATGTTTGAAGGAAAAAGGAAGAAAGCTTCGAAGCCTAAGAACACCATCTCAACTGTGAAACACAGGGGTGACAGCATCATGTTGCGTGGTTGTTTTGCTGCAGGAGGGAGTGGTGTGCTTCACAAAACAGATGGCATCATGAGGAAAGAAGATTATGTGGCAATACTGAAGCAACATCTCAAGACATCAGCCAGGAAGTTAAAGCTTGGGCAGAAATGGGTCTTCCAGATGGACAACGACCAGAAGAATACTGCCAAACTGGTTATAAAGGATAACCAAGTCAATGTTTTGGAGTGGCCGTCACAAAGCCCTCATCTCAATCCTATTGAAAACTTATGGGCAAAGCTGAAAAGGCAGGTGTAAGCAAGGTGACCTAAAAACATGGCTCAGTTACACCAGTTCTGTCAGGAGGAATGGGCCAAAATTTCTACCAACTATTGTGAGAAGCTCATGGAAGGATATCCAAAATGTTTTACCCGTCATATAGTTTAAGGGCAATGCTACCAAATACAGTGAAATGTATACATATTTTTGACTTTGCAGAAAGTAATAAAAAAGGTGTTAAAATTTTCTCTCATTATTCTGGCATTTGGCAAATACAAATAATATTGTTAATCCCAATTGACCAAAACCGGATAAAGTTTATTCTGATTTCATGTCAGAAAGTGAGAAAAACATGCACATGTGTCTTTTTTACGGTGTATGTAAACTTATGGTTTTAAGTGTAAGCATGGTGTACCACTTTCTGGCTTCAAGGAGTATTCTCATTTCTTAATTTCCTGGTTGCAGCTGGCTGGTCATTATGCTAGAATTATGGTTCCACCGAAAAAAAAAAAAAAGAAGAAAAACTGGCCTGGACAAAAATTATGGCACCCCTAGAAATGATTTAAAATAATTTGAACATAGGGATATTTTAAACTCAGGTGTGTCATTTAAGTAGTATCACAGGTCTTTAAACAAAGGGTGAAAAGTAGTCCCTATGCTGTTTGCTGTAATGGTGTGTACCCCACTGAACATGAACCAAAGGAAGCTAAGGAGAGAGTTTAATTATAGACAAACATCTTAAAAGGTAAAGGCTAGAAGACCATTACCAAACAGCTGGATGTTCCTGACAATACAGCTGCATACATTATTCAGAGGTTTAAGGTCTATGGGACCATAGCCAACCTCTCTGGATGTGCCTACAAGAGGAAAACTGATGACAAATTGAAGAGATGGATAATAGCAATGGTAGCTAAAGAGCACAGAACAACTTCCAAAGAAATTAGAGGTGAACTCCAACGCCAAGGAACATAAGTGTCGGGACACACCAGCCATCACTGTCTTTGCCAAAGTGGACTTAATGGAAGACGACCGAGGAGGAAACCTATGTTGAAAGCAAAGATAAACTGGAATTTGCCAAAATGCATATTGAGAAGCCACAAAGCTTCTGCAAGAATTTCCTTTGAACAGATGAGAAAACTGAAGCTTTTGGCAAGTCACATCAGCTCTATGATTACAGATGCAAAAAATAAGCACGCAAAGAAAAGAATATTGTGCCTACTTTGAAACGTGGAGGAGGCTCGGTTATGTTTTAGGACTGCTTTGCTACATCTAGCACAGGGTTTCTTAAATCTATGTAGGGTACAATGAAATCTCAAATCTGTCAAGTCATTTTGAAGCAAAATGTGCTCTACAATTTCAGAAAGCTTGGTCTTAGTCACAGGTCATGGGTCCTACAACTGGATAATGACCCAGAACATACAGCTAAAAACATCTAAGAATAGCAGAGAACAAAGCATTGGACTATTCTGAAATGGCTTCTGTGAGTTCTGATCTAAATCCTATTAAACATCTGTGGAAAGAACTGAAACATGCAGTCTGGAGAAGGCACCTTCACACCGGAGACATTGGAGGCAGTTTGCTCATGAGGAATGGACCAAAATACCTGTGGATAGGTGCAAAAGACTCAGAGTTAAAGAAATAAATTGTTTGCAGTGATCGCCTTAAAAGGTTGTGAAAAAAAATATTAATATAAGGGGACCATCTTTTTCATGTAGTTTATTTTTTTGTTAAATTTTTCAGTTGAACGACAATTCAAAAACATTGTCTGCTTTTAATTTGTTAGTTTCAAGTTAACTATAGGGTCTTTACTTTCTGTAACGATAGGGTACCAACAATTCTGTCCACATGTGAGAGCTGAAATATCATGCAACCCTGTAGAACAACCATTAGCCTGCACAGGAAGCGAGAGCCTGAAGGAGCTGTGAAGACTGAGTTGTGTGGAAACCGCAAGCTGGGAAAACCCTTTTAAAACTTAATTTCTTGGATCTTAATTAGCTATACCTGCTTCACTAAAATAAAACTCACTTTTTTTTGGCAAGATGAGAAAAAATTTAATATAATTATAATAGTGCAATTATGACATGCACCAAAAAAACTGCACAAAGTTTGATAATTCGCTCCACAACATAGTGACTAATCGCAACTTTTTATGAATTTGATTTTATATTTTGCTCCCATGTAAATGTGTTAAGAAAACCGCGGTGAAGCGACAACAATAAGTAACAAAAAACAGTCTGATGAGACAAGAGGTGGGTTTCAGACTTCTAAAGAGACTCAGTGGCCAATGCAGTTAAGCCTGAGTCACTCATCAAAGCTGTGTCCTAATGTAGTGGTGCTAATAAGCAGTTAACACGCTGCACTGCAGTCCTTGAGCAAATTAAATTTTATACAAAAAGATTGAATGCTCCCATGTAGTTCTGTTAATTTGTCAGTATTGGTTCAGCTCCGTTATACAGTACCAGCTGCAATAATGTAATCATCCTACATATTCAACTCCAAGAAAAGGCCCAAAGGGACCGGATGGAATGGGCTGTGTAATAAATATAACCAAATACGTGAGAGCTTAAGTGTACGTAATACCACCTACATGCTCAATGAACACTTCCAGCATGACACACTGGTAGGAGTGGGATTGATGGTGCCCTCTGTCACTTGGAAATACGTCTTCCACTGGCCTTAGCTCAGCGATTTATTGTTCTTCTTAGAAGACGAGAAACAGGCTTCGGCCCTGGATCCACACACTTGTTTTTAATTTGTATACAATGCTCCAGGAATGTTCAAAAAATACACCTTTGGTTGAGTGCGGCTGTTAATGCTGCCACTCACATGCTCTGTGCAGTCATCAGCAAAGGTTTATTTTTATATCCCCAGTTGCCCTGTTGTGAAAAATGTAAGATGCTTAAGAAGGAGCAGTGCGTGATTCTTCAGATCAGATATTGGGAAGGATGTTGTGTCTGGATAAGAAAAGGCGACTGGAAAGCTCTTCTATTCATCCGACACGTTTTACAAATAAAAATATCTGGCTTTTTTTTAATCTGTCATCTCTATGGCGCAGCATCCGAGAACCTCCTTTGAAGGTCAATACAACCATCAAAATAATATCAGTTTTGCTACAATCGAGGGGGGGTGGGATGATTTAATTGGAAAAATATGTCCAGTTTCAGATAAAATCCCTGTTCTATGCATGGGTCAATGCGCCATCAGCTCACTTTAACATGCTACATGACCTCAGAGAGAAGTTCAGATATATACAGCAATGCCACACGGTAGCAATAATCGCAACACAGACATTGAATGTAAATGGATACAATTTTCTTTTTAACCACCATGACAGTAGGAAAATCGAGGCAATCTTTACACTGAGGAACGGAAATATATCACTGTGCCCTATGTACAGAGGATGCGCAGCTCCTTAGTGCAGGAACATACAGCCTTTAACAGGTGCAGTATACAATTTCTGGGTAGTTTCACTAGGTTTGCTCTTGAGCTGTATGCAAGTCAGGACAGGTATACAGGCGGTCCCCGACTTACATCGTTCCGACTTACATACGTCCCCTAGTTACAAACGGAGACTTATGGGGCGTGGCTGACATTCAACACTACGTCATGCCCCATGATAACCAAGTGCCAGCATGCCACAGCTGCACATGAGATACAAAACGTTAGGTGAAATCTTCCAAAAAAGGGCACAGACAGCAAAACAAATGTAAAAACCCTTCCCTGCACTATCCAAAACTAAAAAAATGTTTTCGCTGGAGTTACATTTAATAAATATACCTGTTCCGACTTACATACAATTTCAACTTAAGAACAAACCTACAGTCCCTATCCCGTTTGTAACCCGGGGACAGCCTGTATAAAGCAGTGGCTTGTAACCGCTGCTGCCTTCACATGCCACTGCCTGGCATCACTGTTCAGACAGCTCATGTTTGATTGGTGACATCAAGGCAGTGACACATGTTCGCAGGAGTCAATCACTGGCTGATGTATTGTTTGGACAGAGCCAGAAAGAAAACAGAAAACTGGGGAGAGACGCAGCAGA
This sequence comes from Phyllomedusa bahiana, assembly GCA_025379985.1. Classification (NCBI taxonomy): domain Eukaryota; kingdom Metazoa; phylum Chordata; class Amphibia; order Anura; family Hylidae; genus Phyllomedusa; species Phyllomedusa bahiana. The sequence continues at coordinate 57,283 of JAODAL010012084.1, read as the reverse complement.
GCTGGTGCTGGAATAAAGGGGAGAATGAAGCTTTTGTTGTTTTTTTTGAGGGGGGGCAGCAGTACTTTCATTATGTTTTTGCATACACTGTAAAAATGCGATAAATAACTAATCAGACGGGTACAGATTAGTGCACGTGTTTAACATGTGTGATGCCAGCATGCCACTCTACACATGTTAAACACATGTACTAATACGCAGCCATACAATTTACATGTGTTAACCCTACAAGGGGGTGGGATAGTGAGGAAATACACTGGGAACTGCCAGCACTGAACAGTAAATGCTCCCTGACGGACCTGACACCCAGAGGTCACCGCACACATGTGAATATAAGTGGTGGAGCTGAAGTACTGCTCGTCCCTGGCATAGACTGTAAATGGCCAGCAAGTTGGACAAAGCTGATATTTTTCTATAAGTTATAATGTGAACTGTGTAATATTCCCTGTGGTGGCGCTGAAGGGCTCATATTGCTGAAGTGCAAATCCACTTATTGTAGATCCATTCTTCAGAAAGGGGATATCAGAGAAAAAAGAAAATGGCAGAAAAGACAATTCTTCATTGACCTGTGTTAAGGCTCGTGTGCGAGTGGAAACGATGCATGGGTGTAAGAAGGATCATTGTTGGAAGCCCTGCCATTTTCCTTTAACAATCTTTATGGGGCAGCATGAAAAAATATTGGCTATCAAGCAAATATTCTCTTCTTATTATTTCTTTCTATATATAATTAGCAATCTGCAAAAGAGAAAAAAGGAAAATAGTGCTCACCCTTTAGACGACAGGCATATGCCGGGACTGGTGCTCGTTACGGCTGACTGCACGGATCTCCGTAAGGCCAAACGGAAGGTACACACTGTATTCTCTCCACTCCAATTCGCCCCAATAAACGATCCAGCAAATGATGCCTTTATGTTGAATTTATTATGCAAACAGAGTAAAAGCTCAAATAAGTCATCTCTGCGTCCGCTGACGCGTTTCTGGCTCACATTGTGATCAAGGGCTCTGTCTGAGCCAGAAACGCGTCAGCGGATGCAGAGATTACTCATATGAGCTTTTACTTGGTTTGTATAATAAATTCAACATAAAGGCATCACTTACTGGATTGGGGACGTTTATTGGGGCGAATTGGAGTGGAGAGAACAAAGTGCATATATAATTAGCCACTTCTATACTTTGGAAATGCTTAAAAAAAACACATGTTAAAAATTTGTATGAGCTGGCTTCCTTAACACAAGAGTGGTAATGTGTAGAAGTAGAAAAAAATGAATCCTGGACAAACTGGGTTTTCTGATTCAGGAAAACCCATCTTAAAATACCATTTTAGGGAATCTCCAGTTAATAGAGAGTAAACCTATGCTCACCAGAGATAAGTACAGTCCCCTCCGAAAGGCCTGACATCCGTTAACCACATAGACAGCCCATAAGTTACCATGTGAATACTGCACTACTTCATTTTCCCGGTGGTGGTGCTTGTTGCCGAGCACCACACATACTACAGCTAGTCAGAGGTGGTCTCACAGGAGATCTTGTGATCAGCTTAGCTTTGGGGTGGGGGGTTCTTCTAAGAAAAAGGAATAGACTAAGGCTCACAATCCCTTACTGTGGATGCATTCTTATTCCCTTTTCTGTAAAACCTATATGAATAAGTCAGGTCCATTGTCAGCTATCATTTTCATCTGGAAAAGTCAAGTCAACGTGAAATAGATGCATTCGGAGAGAAATGGCTCTGCCCATGTTTACACTCTGAATTAAATTAGAATAAAAGGTAAAGAACCAATTAACAACGGAGATCAGACAGTTGACTGCAGGAGAAACATGTCAGCACACATGTGGCAGACAGATAAATTATGGACGTCAAGATTATTTTTGGCAAAGGCAGAGCCAAGTGTTTAAGCCAATTTAGCAATCTGTCATTAATAATATAAACATTAAAAAATGAAGAATGAAACTTTAATCAACCAGTAGATTTCAGCTCCATTGATATGTCTAGACCTGGTGAGCATGCACAAGTGGGCAAGTGAAAGTAGTCCTCATGCGCCCCATTGGTCTGCTAGGATACATCTCTAACCCGTCTCCTGCATGTATGGCCTCAGGCCCTGGGAAGCAGCTGCTGATTCAGAAGAGACAAGACAGATATAAAAAATGATCACTGACACAAACAGTTAACACGATGCAGAGAAATCCTTTAATGTTCCACCGGACCAGACGCTGTTAATGAATTGTGACAGGTTCACTTATCAGTGCAAGACTAAACTATAAATGAGGTTGGCCGAGACTTCAAATGCAGTCTAGAAATCCTACCTGTGGCACTTGGCCGCTATGCGGGTTTCAGCACTTGCCATAGGGCAAGGTGAGGTATTATTAAACACTTCCTATCTTTGCAGCCCACGTCGTGCAGATTGCTGTGAAGCTCAAATGCAAAGTGTGTTTCAGCTGGTTACAGACAGGGTTTTCAATGGTCTGAAGAATGAGACGAGGGATCTAAAAGGCTCCTAGACAAAAGTGTCACTTTTAGAAGTGGCTAACCCTTCTTCAGGTCAGGCTCACGCGCTGCGACAGGGAAAAAAAATTTGAAAAGCAGCACAAAAAAAATGACTAGTGCAAGACTAGAACCAGATCTGCAAAATAGCACAAAAATGGATATAGACAGCACTTACTCAAAAAGTGGTTTATTGTCCCAACAGCAACGTTTTAGGCTCATGCGCTGCCGCAGCAAAGTAGAGTCAGGCCCACCTGGGATGGACAAAGACTGCACAATTTTGCTGGAAATATAGCATTTGTATCAGAAAAACCGTGTGGGCATTAGCCACTACATTTGGACTTGCAGCTACTGCATGTGCACCTGGCCTTGAAGCCAACCCTCCATATTTTCAAGATGGCTACATTTTAAAGAAAGTAAAACTTTTGACCAGTGATACAAGCTTTTTTTTTTTTACATTCAGGGAGGTACATTACATAAGATGTGACTACTCAGACTACTCTCTAGATCTGTATATCATAATGCTCCTTACCCTCAAGGCTATGATCATACAATCTGCTACCTAATAAAAGCACAACGTGAATTCAGTGCGTTTATTCTATAGACATGGCATGCACCACCTTGGATACAGATACCACTAATAGGGACCTTAGGCTCTAGATGACCAGGTGACAATTATATTGCCTTCACAATAGTAAATATGGCTGACATTGACAGTGGAGCACATGTTAAAACTCACTTACTCCACATAATACTCAGAAGCACGGTCACGTTTTCTTGAAAGTCTACAGCAGAGGTGGTAAATCAGCAGACTGTCCGACAGGAACATTTCAGAACAGTGGCCAAAAGGACACCACTGAAGGGTAATCAGCAAGTGCAGGTCTCACAAACGGCTGCAAGATCTGCTGAAGCCTATCAGGATGGGGACCCAGTGAGGGTACTGTGGCTGCTGCTCATTTTATGTGGGTCCTATGGTGTCTACAAAAGGGGCACGCTTATTTTCAGATGCATCCTCTGCACCTAGCAAATTTGGAGGAGAGGGAGGTTTGGGTTCTCGAGAGGTTAGGAAATGAATATCCATGCACTCTGCTAACTAGATGATGTCTAACATCCTGATTAATAAGGCCTAATAAATAAGCTGACGGTTTAACCAGGCTACAATTCACCAAAACTAGATCCCTCACTGAAAAGCAATGCTCATATCAGCAGATATTTCAGATGCAAATATCAGTATAGCACCACCTGCTGTTTCTTTCTGATAGCTTTACTGTGTCCACCTCAGGACATGCATGCTTAGTCTTGCTGATCTCTTCTTCACTGGTGGAACCTCTGGTTTGGGGAGCGGCTACCTCTGAAGCTGCAGCGACTCCTCTGCTTCACAGATATGATGCCTAGCTAGTGCACTTGTAGTCTCCTCCTGAGCCAAGCTTGGAAACGCTGCAGTTTTAGAGGCAGACAGCTCACCACACCAGATATCCCCCAACAAACTTGGTGAAGAAGAGCGAGAAGCAGAACTGAGCATGTATGTGCCCCTGAGGAAATTCACATAGGTGGACACGGTAAAGCTACTGATCAGAAACAGCAGGTGGCACTATACTAGGATTATTTCTGAAACCTGTTAACATGAGCATTTTACTAACAGGTATAAATGCAAAATGTTTAACATTTTTGGACTGTATTAAGCTATAAATAATATTTTTCAAGGGTAAACCTATTTAAGTAGCATTAGTCCAGTTCAGGCGCCTCTGCAGAACATTGCAATTTTTAAACCATACAGTACCTCTGTCACTAAAGGAAACCGGTTAGCGGTTTTATCCTGTCCAAAACTTGGGTAGCATGAAATGACCACAGGCTACCTCTATACAATAGAGTGCTTTTTACTCCGAATCACATGGAGAGAAGCGGCCCGATGAGCAGTTTCTCCCTGTCCAACAGAGCTTAAAGGGTTGTTCTCAACATGCCACAGCCAGCTTCAGGCTTCTACTTTCCGTCTAGGCTGTCCTTCTACAGCAGTGATTGACATATCCGCTCTGATATTCCAAGCTGAGCCTGTTAGATGAAGTAGTCTAAACAAAAGTGTGCAAGGTCACAAAGGGTTAAAGCTGGTCAGTAATAAAGACAAACCAGCTCCTGTGCTGTTGATAAGACACAGCAAGGAGTCATGGTGCTAGGTCAGCCAAGTCTGCTAGAGTAGAGAGGTGGCTAGTAACTTAGGGAAGCTTATGTACAAAAGCAGGATATAAGAAATGCACTTAAATTCAGAACATCAATGTATATGGTAATAGTCTATCTTTGCCTACATTTTTAACACTAATCAATAAAATGAAAATACACCTTTAAGTGACCAGTCTCTTCCTATATTAAAACTTGGGAGAAACCAATCATTGAGCTTAGCTGGGTGAGAAGAGGCCACAAATCTGACTTGTCTGCTTTGGACAGTATTGTTCCTTCTTAAAGGGGTGTAACCACAATGACATTTATTTAGTTAATAAACATCTGATCACAGTTGGGACCCCACTAAATCACAAAGTCCCCTGTTCTTCCTTACTGTAATCAAGCAATCTGTAAATGTCTGAATAGCACAGCAGTCAAGTATGTGCACTGCTGCTCCACTCAAACGCTGTAGGATTAGCAAAAAAAGCCGGATACTTTTCTCTGCTATCTATTTCTTCAGTCCCATAGACTTTGTATAAGTTTTGCCTATGGGGTTTCTATAAAGGTGTTGTCTAGATTGGAACAGCTACAAAGAACATCTCCAATTCTGGAGGACTTGACACTCCTCAGTTAACAGAATGCCTACTGATGTCCGTGGAAACTGTAATACCTCATTTCCCCTGCTGAGGCACTGCAGGGAAACAAAAACCTCATCTCGCAGGTCCCCTACAGCTTACAGCCGATAATTGGGACGACAATTTATGGACAGGGAAACTTGTAACCCAAATGGGATTTGTCAAAGTGGACAAGTCCTTTAAAGTGGATGTATCGCTTCTTCAGTTTGGCTGTTCTATTGAAGCTTGATGCTCTCACTTCCTGAGATCCAGGGGCGTTTCTTCCCCTCCCAGCTGGGTGTTTCTTAACTGGAGGGGATGACATCATCCCCTCTTCACTGTTCATGCTCGCTCCAGTGTGTCCCGCTCCCCTCCACATATCACCATCCTCTTCCTATGCAGTCTTATTTTGTAAGAGCGGTTTACATACCACAGGCCTGCATTCAGTCTAAACAGTCTTCTATGAACTCAGCACTGATCTCTCACAGCTGGAGGTTTGCTATAGTTGAATCCATCCAGAGCACAGATTCGTCTCCCTTCATGCTTACATAAGGCACCAATACGCACAATTCTGCTGTTTTTTGATTGAAGCAGTAGCTGCAGTGTCAATGAGGAGCAGTTAGCTGCATAGAGTGAATTTTTTTGTCGGCCCATTACACGCAGGAGCATTAAGGCACCGTGGCACAATTCTGCTGTTTTCTGATTATAGAGACAGCTGCAGTGTCAATAAGGAGGCAGCTAGCTGTATAGAGGCAGGAATGCAAGCTCCATGAATACGGCCGTCCTGGAGCCGAACAGAATTTAAATTATTAGAGCCCTCAGCTAAAGAAATGCAAGGAGGTGGGATCCAACTATGGGACCAGCACTGGAGAAGTTTGTTTACAGAAAACGAAGATAAGGGAGACTGTGAAAACAATACAGCTTTGCTAATGACAGCCAATTGCCAAGCTGCATGTTTTCACTGTCCCCTTATTCTGAAGGCCATTTAATGAAATGATACAACCCCTTTAAGGTAATTTTCATCTCGTCTTGACTCTTTTATATTAAAACACTTGGTTCATTCAATCACTGCAGTTTCCCCATCATAACCCCACATAATTGTCTGCCACCATCAAAGGAAGTGGTTGCGGTTGGAATCAAGGTGTGTTAAATTCCTTTTAGGATCACACAATATATTTCAAAGCAATATGAATGTAATGCAAGAAATAAACGGGAATTTGTTTTAGCGGCCGCATTCACATACCTCAATTCTACGTCAAAAGGGTTGCGTAGGCAGCAGTGTGTCTTTCTCCAGGCAGTCGGGGTGTTATTTTAGCATTTTGGTACAGTACGTAAGAAATTAAGCAGGAGCATCGGGTTTATTCTCCCTTTATTATTACACAACTGTGGTTATCGACACAAAAATGTAAAATCAACAGCGACAGCCTACTTCTAACAATCGAGGCCTGTCTAATCTATTGTGCGATGGTTTCCCCTTTCACTCACAAGTCAACACTTTTTCAGATGGAATCAGACAGATTAGGGAACAGGTCGGGTTCTATCAGTCATCTCGAAGACAAGTTTAAACAACCAGCTAAATCTCCCAACAGTTAAATCAAGGAGAAAAAAAAAAATCTTTTATTGTTGTCCAATTCAAACAGTCTGGACGCTATGATCTGCGAGTACAAAGAATCTTGCATGAAGAATTCCCGATATTGTTTTAAATATCATTTTTACCATGTATAAACAAATGATAAATGACTAATCTGTACAGCATTTTCTTCATAATTAGAATAATGATAATAAAGTCGTGTATGCATTGGATGTCTGGGACATTTCCTTCTTATGCCCTTTCTATATCACATGAATAGACCCAGGCTTCTGTAGTGACATGACATCTTACAGGCTTGAAGAGACATTAGCATATGAGAAACACCAAGGTTTTGTCTCTTTTTTTCTCTTGACGTACAAGTAGGATATTCAAGGGAAGAAAAAAAAATATGTCTCTATAAAAAGGGAATAACAGATAGCATCACTTACTAGAAAAAGAAATTTCGTTCTTAAAGGGGTTCAATAATTTCATTAAATGGTCTTCAGAATAAGGGGACAGTGAAAACAAGCAACTTTGCAATTAGATGTCATTAGCAAAGCTGTCTTGTATTCACAGTTTTCCTTATCTTCTGTTTACACTGATATCTAGTGCTGGTCGGATCCCTCCTCCTTGTATTTCACTAGCTGAGAGCTCATTTACATTCTGTTCGGCCCCCGGTCGGCTGTATTTACGGAGCTTGCATTCCTGCTTTTTACTCAAAGTAAGGGGCCGGCACATTTTCACTCTGCACAACCAGAAGAAACAGAATTACACTGCAGGGCTTCTACAATTAGGAAACAGCACAATTGTGTGTCGATCCCTGCCTCTCTGAATCAGGGAGTTAGGGGCCGTAGCAATTTCTCTCTGCACACCTAGCAGAAACACACTGCAGCAGATTCTACAATCAGAAAACATAATAGTTGTGTCTCGGTGCCTAACTCCTGCATAGAAGGGAAATCTGTGCTGTTCATAGAAAGCTGGATTCAACTGTAACAAATCTCCAGCTGTGAGAGAAGAGATCAGTGCTCAGTCTAGATTGAATGCAGCCTGTGGTATGTATACAGCTCTTACAAAATAAGACTGCATAGGGAGAGACACAGTGACATGTGGTCTCAGAGAGGGGTGGGATGGAGGAGTCTCGGGAGCGAGCATGAACAGTGAAGGGGGGGGGGCTGGTGTCACCCAGTTGGGAGGGGAAGAAACGCCCCTGAATTTCTAGAGTTGAGAAGCCGAGAGGAGTATGAATCAGCCGAACTAAAGAAGTGATACATCCCCTTTAAAGGGGTTGTCTCATCTCAAAGTTTCATAGGATGCATGAATGAAATAATGCTGCTTTGCTCTGTCACTTCCTGGTCAAGCTGTCTGTAATTAGCATATGAGCTCCATATATTCAGACCTCTCTGTTTATTAGTCTAGATTAAATAAATTACCTTCTCTGAGGTCCAGAGAAGCTTCTGAGCTAATGTAAGCAGTAATTAGTCTTTTGTCTGAAAGATCAGCCTACAAACAAGCTCTCACTGTCCGGAGTTCTGTGTGCATGACCTGTGTGATGACATCACTCCCTGCTATCATATAGAACAAACAACAGGGGAGAAGGAGTACACAGGTCGGTCACTTGGGAAACCTGAAAGCCCTCAAAAGGTGATAAAATCATTTGTAGCTCCTTAACAAAAAAAAAGATGAACAAAGCAATATATTTGGAAAATGTCTTAATTTAGTGTTCCATACATATTGAAAGCTATTCTAGTGTAGTGAGACAACCCCTTTAAGTTGAATTTATTTAAGTCGAAACAGGTATATTTATTAAATGTAACTCCAGCACAAGGTTTTTTGTTTTAGTTTCGGATAGTGCAGGGAAGGGTTTTTATAACTTGTTTTGCTGTCTGTGCTCCTGTTAAGAAGATTTCTTCTCATTCTCACCTCATGTGCTGCTGTGGCATGCTGGAACTTGTCATTCCACAGCTACTATCTGCTGTGGAACATGGAACTACAAGTGCCAGCATGCCCCATAAGTCTCCATTTGTAACTAGGGGACATATGTATGTCAGAACTGTGTAATTCGAGGACTGCCTGTACATTAACAGGTTGACCACAGTTTTTTTGTTACGGAAGCCTCTTGATAAGCTGATCACATCAAAGCGGCCTGCTAGAATTCCCATCAATCAGTAGAAGAACCTGGCAACAAGTATTGAACCACAGGTAAGATGAAGCATTACACTACCTCAGAGGTTAGACCTTACCAGAAATAAAAAGATGGTATGTCCCACTTGATATGTCATAACGTTACCACATGGGAATAACCCCTAAAGCAGGTGGGTATTTGCTGGTGTTTCCCTCTAAATGCAGTTTCTGAGAGGGAGGCATAGTTTAGGCTAAACAGTGACAGTGGCCACAACATATGCCACACAACCAAAGATTGCAGAGTTGTATTGTCCAAAATGTGAATGTGGTTGAATCACAACATGCAAGTTGTGGCAACTGCGACCTGACAGTCACCAGAACTCCAAATGTGCTAGGTTATTAACAACTTTTGGGTAACCACATTTATCTTCATTACCTGTGCAACACGTGTCCCAGCCAATGCCATCATGTAGCTGTAGATTTACTCTTTACAGGTAGTTTACAAGGTTTAGTCTTCAATGCATCGCAAAATAAAGTTGGCAAGCTAGGACAAGACTTTTATAAACTCCCACACCAACGCCATTATGTAATGGTGCCCTATAAACTGTCAGTAAATCTTGGGACTGTCTGAGATCATTTGCCCAGAAGGGGATTGTAACACCCAAGTTGCCAAGTTCAATTTGAGGCTTTGGTCAAGCAAAACTTCCAAATGATGTTTTTCAGCATTAAGAGTAACCTACTTAATATATACAACAAGCACAAGGTTGATCACCCCACTCTGGGTAAAAGGTCCTTTTGGATAATAATTATGCTGAATAATCTGTGTTTCAGCATACATTTTCACTGGTCTACAAAAACAATCATCATTCAAAAGACTAAATGACTAAAAAAAAAAAAAAAGGAAAATGCACAACAAAGTTCCACACATGTTCCTGTTAATTGCCTTCTTTTATTTAAAGTAAATGTGTCATCAGAAAATGACTTATTGTTTAACTCATTTTTATGTTATGTTTTTTAAATTACTGGGAGGTTATTTTATCATTTTCTATCACATTTTTTTTTTTTTTTTTAAATAAATCCTGAGTCTTGCCGTTTTTACTTTGGCCACAAGGCCTAATATTAGTCTGACACTTCCTGTTCTGAGAGAAAACCTTTCAGCAGTCTCCTCACTATCACCACAGGCAGGATTATACTAAAAGGTGACACCAATGTGCAAAGATAACACCGGATCCACTATTCACAATCAGAGATAGTCACAACTCCCCCTCTCCTGGATGGTGAATTCTTCGCTGGTCATAGAATGGGCCTGCTTCTGTTCACAGTCTCCTATGTTCAAGAAGCTGCTGTAAAGCACATGCAAGATGGCCGCCCATATTCAAATTCATAAAAAAAAAAAAAAAAAAAGAAAAAAAGATATAAAATCAAATAATTAAAACAGCTAAGAAGAAAATAATATATCAGAATCTCATTTTAAATGGTAATAAAATATAGTTGTGATAATAAAGTGAATTTATTCTCCTATTTCAATTAAAACAGAAAAATATAGAGACCTCTGTGTGCGTTCCATGAGATCATCCATACCCAATGTTCTGTGGCTGGCTTTAAGACAACTGGCTGCAGCAGGAGCCTCCCCCTAAGGGCATGTCCACACGGAATGGGTTTTCTCGCCGGTTTTTCAGTCGGTTTGCGGTTTTTCAGACCGCCTGAAAAACCGTCCGAAAATGAGCATAATTGTGCTCTATGGAAAACCCGTGCAGCAGTCCCGACTGCACGGGTTTTCCGCCCGGCGGTTTTGTCACCTGCGGACCGGTGACAAAACATTGAACATGCACAATCTTCCGTCCGCTTTCCGGACGGAAGATGTGCATCTCAATGGGAGGGGGGAGGGCTGTTCTCCGCTCATCGCGGAGAAAAGCCCCCGCCCCCCCCCCCCCCCCGCGTGGGGACGGCTGCAAAACAGGACAAATACCGGCCGGTATTTGTCCGTGCCGTGTGAACGGCCCCTAAGTCCTGTTAGCTTTTGGCTATGCACCATCCCCTCAGTCAGTCACCAGCTAAAGACTAAACAGATCAGCAAAAGATGAATTCCTGTGGTCCCTGCACAATTTCAGAAATTGCAGCAGACTGAGAAACAGTGAGGATAACTGTATTTCTTGCTGAATTAGTTAATTCCTGGGTCAAGCAAGAGTTTGCAGGTTTAGGAAACACCTTTTTAATGTCCTTATCGGACATTGTGAGAAATTAGAGGGGAAGTCAGTCCTTCATAAAATCCATGGCATAACTATAAGGTAATGAAGAGGTTGTGGTCTCACCTAGGGTCAGGTAACAAAGTGTATGGCGTTACCACCATAGACTTTGATGGCATACTGATCGGCGTTCAGCTGTACTTACAACTCAAATAAAATGGAGACTTGTTGGAGCCAACAGTTTGAAGGGGCTGTTCCGGAGACAGGTGCAAGTCCCAGAAGTGGAACCTATACCTATCAGCCTTTTATGGCAATACTGATCAATATGCCATCAAAGTTTATGGTGCGAACACCTCTTTAAGAGGAGACAAAAGGGTCCTCTGCCTCGTATGAAGCAGGTGGCGACCTGGAGTACTAAAGACATCACTGCAACCTCTACAGATTAGGTCAAGTATATCTACAAATCTTGCATTACGGAACCATCCATGTGTTTCACGGACCGCTTACCGACTTCACGTAACACTGTATAATACTTTATTCCCATACGGTGGTGCTGTAGGAAGCTTTGGCCGTGTACACGCTACAATAATGGTTTCCGTATGCCAGATCCGACAAATAATGGCCTGAAAGACATATTCACGTGTAATACAGGTTCTGTCGTGGAGTCTGTTAAAATCGATGGAATTTCCGATGGAGGCTCCGAACAGAGCCTTACTGCTGTCTTCGCCATGTACCGCAATTTAATAGTTAATGTACTTATACTGAGAATTTTGTCTGAGCTTGTAGATGTATCACTGCATCGATGCCAAATATCTCCAAAAACATTTTATTTTGGAAAACTTGGCTAAACAACAAAAAGCTAATTTTAAGAGATTTTTCGAATTAGCTATGGTTGTTTATGGGTGTCAGATTCCCTTCACTCGTCAAGTATGTTGCTCCAGGGTACTGGAAACGTTACACATAAATGCATATGAGACATATAAAGGATACAGTACATCATCATTTGGGGAGGGATTCTTAAAACTTAACTCGAAGTAATAAAAACAAAACAAAAAAAACAACACAACCCACATCTCAGACAGGGTTCCTACTCTTGTAAATCGATGGTGGTGCAGCTCTAGAACCCAGCAAACAAAAAAGCCCTATACATACAAATACCCATCTAAAAGGACTTTCCAAGACTTTTAAAAACCTCCCTATCACTGTTCTAAAATATAAAATTGGCCTATGCTTACCTCTCCCATCACCAATGTTCCAGGTAGACATGTGATTGCTGAGGCCTGGGATTGGTTGCAGCATCATATGATGAACATGACCTTATCAGTGAAGGATGAGGGAACAGTGGTGATGGGAAAGAATGGGTTCATTTTCTATTTTGAACAGTGGGAGGTGGATTCTAAAAGTCTTGGAAAACCCATTTAAAGAGAATGTGTCATCAAAAATGACTTATTGTTTAACTCACGTTTTAATATTAAACACATTTTTTAAGAGTTTTGTTATATATTTTTTTAATTTTCCATATCACTTTCAATATTTTTTAATAATGCTTAAGTCCTGCAGTCTTCACTTTGGCCACTAAACCTAATAACAGTCTGACACTTCCTGTTCTGTAGAGAAAGATTCTCAGTGGTCTGCTCATTATCAGCACAAAGAGGGTCAAACTGAAAGGAGACACCAATATGTATAGATAACACAGGATCCACAAGTCACAGCTACCCCTCCCTGCATACTGACTTCTTCCCAGGTCACAGAGCATGACTACAAAACTCTTAGGGTGTATCCTCACGGCGAGGAACAAATACCGGTCGGTTTATCCGACCGGTATTTGTCCGGTTTGCGTGCCGTCCCCACGGCCGCGGAGGGGACGGCTTTTCTCCACGATGAGCCCTTCACATTCACTTATACATATTCCGTCCGAAAACCAGACAGAAGAACGTGCTTGCATAATGTCCTGCAGGCGGCCCGCAGGCGGGAAAAACCGCCGGGCGGAAAACCCTGCAGTGGGGACTGCTGCACGGGTTTACCATAGGAGCCTGTTGTGCTCATTTACGGCCGTTTTTTCAGGCGGTCTGTAAAACCGTCCGAAAACCCGTGCCGTGGGGACATGCCCTTATAGAAGTGAATGGGACCAAGTCAGTCTTAAGTCTCCTATGTACATGAAGCTACTGTAAAGTATATCTCTGACTGCTGTTAAAGCAGTGGTGCAAACAAGGCCTAGTGGCTAAAGTGAAAACGGCAAGACTTAAGAATTATTAAAAAATATTGAAAGTGATATGAAGAATTTAAAAAAATAAATAAAATTCCTAAAAAATGTGTTGAACATAAAAACGGGACTTAAACAAAGGACTTTAGTGGGAATCTGTCGTCAATTTTTTTTTTACTTATTAAATCAAGCCGCATGCTTTTCCTCTCAGCCGTTTTTATTTGCTGATTGTAGATTTCTCTATTCGGCCGTCTATATATGATTGTGGGGAAGACATTCTTGCTTGCACTGCTTTAACAGCAGTCAGATAGTTTACAGCAGCTTCATGCCCATAGGATTCTTAAGACAGATTCTGTCCCATAGACTTGTATAGGAGAGTTTTCACTGTGAAGGGAGGTGAGGGGGGGGAGCTGTGACATCTCCTCTTGTGACTGGTGGATTCTGTGTTATCTATACACAATGGTGTCTCCTTTCAGTGTGACCCTGATGTTACTGATAATGAGCACACTGCTGAAAACCTCCCGCTACAGAACAGGAAGTGTCAGACGATTATTGGGCTTAGTGGCCAAAGCGAGAACTGCAGGAATTATTTTAAAAAATACTGAAAGTGGTATGGAAAATTAAAAAAAAAACAACCAAAAATTCTTAAAAAATGTGTTAAACATAAAAATGTGAGTTAAACAATAAGTCATTTTTGATGACACATTCCCTTTAAGATCTGAAAAAGGACTTGCCTATTCAACACTGTTGCCGAAAGTGTTGGTACTGGTAGTGTAATGAACACTGTGTATAGTTCTGTCTTTGTGTCTTACAAAGTACATCTTTTATATTTATATGCACATATACTCAATACACAAGAAATTGGGAGAAAATAAAAAAGACATTCTGAGGAAACGTTATTCATTAGGTCTTGACTTGATGGTACATTAACAACAACAGCAGGAATAAACATTTAAATATACTCAAGCTGCACAGCGAAGAGAAAGGTTTCAACATTAATGAAAAACATCATCGATAGTCAACCCCCCAGAAGTCCCCAATTCCCTACAGAGCCTTTCTTAGTGAAGTAAAAATCCCACTCGGCATGAAGTAGTGCGATGGACGTACTCTTTTGAAGCTCCATTACAGAGGTTCATTGGTAGCACAAAAGTCCCTGAACTACAACACTGGCCATAACCAACAGATGTCTTATCAGTCTATATCTTTAATGAAAATAGAGAGAAAATGAACACGAAGGATTAAACACTTCTACCAAAATTAACAGCAGCGAATGGATGCACCAGGCCTGCCACAGCGACTCTCTGCCCTGATTCACAGAGGCAAGTCACCTCTCCCAGTCTACAATACTATACGATAAGATACCTTAAAGGGAACCTGTCACATAGGTTATGCCCCCCTTGCTGAGGGCAGCAAAAGCTAGTGTCAGACCTGCTGTTCCCAGCGCTGTGTCCCTTATTCTGTAAGATGCAGCATAGTTACATAGTTTGTCAGGCCGAAAAAAAGACATACGTCCATCCAGTTCAGCCTATTGTGTTTTAGCAGTTTTAGAGCATTTACCCCTCAAATCTTATTCATGAGCAGGTGTTAGCTCCACCCAGCAAAGGCTAGCCCCTCCCACCGACAGTTATTCACATGTTTCTACCTATTCAAAGTAATAGCTTTGTCAGTTGAGGTGGGCGGGGCTAGCCTCCGATTGGCCGCGTTTGAAAAAAACTGACTGTCTGAAGGACTCTTTGAATGACTCTTCTGGCTGAAAACTGCAGATTAGAGCATTAAATACTCGAAAACTGCAGCATCTTACAGAATAAGGGACACAGCGCTGGAAACAGAATGTCTGACACTACCTTGTTCTGTCCTCAGCATGGGGGGGCATAATCTATGTGACAGGTTCTCTTTAATACCTAAATGGACAAGGAATTTCTTGACTGGCCCACTGGTTAAGAACCATATTAGCTTTAGGCCTCGTTCACACGGCTTATTCTGGGACAGATTGGAGCCATACTGCGCTCCGTATTTGCGCTGCAGTACGGCTCCAATCCGTCCCAGGCATTACGGTAATCCACTGCTCTCATAGAGAACTGTGGATTCCGTCGCTCCTCCCCGCTCGGCGAATCCGCAGCGGGGGGGAGAAAGTGACATGCACATTATGCCGGCGGAATACGCGCCGTAGATAATGCAATGTCTATGGGGCCGGCGGGCAGCTCCCCCGCTGCGCCCCCCGAACCGCCCACAGCCCCGGCACTTATTCAAGCCGTATTGCGTGCGGGATCCGTCCCGCAAATACGGCTTGAATAAGCCGTGTGAACCGGGCCTTACCGTAGGAAGGTGTACCTGTGGTCCAGCAACTTTCTATAAAGCAAATAAAAAAAAACCTGTTTAAATGGAACATAACAAATATTTTATTTGCTATTATTACGCTAACAAGCTTTATGTAATTTATTTCTTTATTGCACATAACAAACAAATGTAGACCTTTTATAGGGCTCTGGGTAATAGCATTACCACCCCCCTTTACAAGATATCACAAGAAAGTACTCTGTAATTGTATTAAGTGTGTGGGTAAGATTGCACGTTTATGGGATTTTGATCCGTTGCTTAACATGTTAAGATTAAAGCTGAGTTCACACAGCATAATTGCCCCGCAATTACGCCATGTACACGGGGGTGGGGCGCGCAGCCCGCCGGCCCCATAGACATTCATTATTCACGGCGCGTATACGCCGAGAATAATTGAAATGTCACTTATCTCCCTGCTCGCCGTATTTCTCTATGAGACCTGTGGATTACCGTAATGACTGGGACGTATCTCGCCCCATATTTCACGCAGTACGGCGAGAACTATGGGGTGAGATACGTCCCAAAATAAGCCGTGTGAGCATAGCCTAAGGGTCAGGAGCTAGACCTGAAACGCGTAAACAAATCTTGCTCTGTGACTATCGTGATATCCTTTGCCTTATATTTTTACAAGATGGGAACAATTACGTTTTTTTGCGTTTAAATAATGGTTGGAGTACTGGAGGAATCTTGTTCTTTTTTTCCTGTGTTGAATTCACAGGTTTTTACCTATTTAAAGTAGAAGGATGAACTACCAGTGAGTGGGCAGACTGTGTTCGGCTGGGTGCGGCCAAGGCCTGCTCATGAATTAACTAGACTCTTCTTTGGCAGAACAGGCTGCAAACTGCAGATTTGAGCTGTAAATGCGCTAAAACTACAGCATCTTACAGAATAAGGAACACAGCACTGGGAACAACAGGTCTGACACTGGCTTGTACTGTCCTCAGCAAGAGGGGGCATAATCTATGTGACAGGATTTGCTCTTTACAGTCAGCTTCAGGCTCCGACTTCCTGTTCAGGCTGTGGATTTTTCTACAATAGCAATGGTCATATCAGCTCTGTTATTTAGCTGAGCTCATTAGACAGACACTGCTAACAGAAGGGTTTAAACAGTTTGGCAGAAGGCTAAAGAACTCTCAAGGGTTTAAATTAGTCCCTAACAAAAATAAAGAAGCTCCTGTGCTGCTGATAAGACATAGCAGGGATTGATGTCACCATGGTCAGATAGGGCAGCTGGAGCAATGAGAGCAGAGAGAGATGGTCGGATACCTGCTCTAGTTCTAAATGGAAGTAAAATCAGAACAGCAATGTATTTAGTAATCGTCTTTATTTACCTTTGCCTATATGTTTAAAGCTAATCATTGTGTAAATATATAATAATCATACTATATATTTATATAGCGCCAACATATTCCGCAGCACTTTACAATATACTGATGATATAATAATGATGAGAATAATCCTTTAAGGAATCTCCCATGTTTTATAAAAAGCTATAGCAGACACAAACATGACACTGCTATTGTAGTGAAACAGCAGACCCTTTATGACAACCAGTAAAAGCTCCTTTATTGGACACGTGTGGTTGTTTATTACCACATTTATATCTTATTTCCAGGTTTTCTTTTTTTTCATGTCGTTTTGTTTGACATGGACTATGCTTTGGACAAATGAAGCAAGGCTGAGACTTTCCTGTAAGTAATTTAGGACTTCATGCTACAGATGGAGATACCCATCAGTTTTTGGAGCAGGGGAATTTACTTTAAATCTTTTTTAGCTAGGATACAGTATAATTTATTCGATACACAACTTTACCTTTTGGATTTTTTTAAGCTTATCTATTTACACATGTATCCGTTGATGGCACATAAGAGGCCATGCCGAATCCGAGGCTCAATCCACTGTCAAGGCTTCGGGTGTAGCGTGCATGGATATTTCAACACCTCCAATAATTTGTACTAATCCTATAAATAATGTTCTGGATGTTTTGCATAAACATGAAAATGTTATAACTCTAAACAGCGGTGTTACACAAAAGCCCTCAGGAACCCGGCGCTGATGGGCCGTAATGAGGGCGACAGAAGTAAATAAAGGAACATGGTAACAATTACACAGAATAAGCAGCTCGCTCATGTTGGTCTGTTTAGAGACAATTCCAAAATAAAGTCTGATTTTAATGCTCCTGCCTCCATCTCTTAATACCTTCAATGACAATGTAATCCTGGTCCAATGTTTAGCTATCTGGATGCACGCAACGCTACACTTTCCAGCGCTTGCAATTTAATGGCAACCAAATCTCTGGCCCGTGGTGACCCGAGGGGCAGTAAATCACCCAAACTAATGCAGGCTAACAAGTTTTTCACCCTGCATCTCTATTCTTCAATGACCTCGCCTCTGTCCTATCCTGTCTAGCCAGCCTCCCTCAATGGTCACTAAAACACGGTCTCAGCACTCATTAGATCGCAGGTTACTCAAGTGGAACGGCCAGCGGTTCCTGAAGTAAGGCTATACTTCAAAACATAGGCCATGACAAATGAATGAGGAGGAGGAAAGAAAAAAAAGTTTGAGGGTAGGGTCAACTCAGATCAATGATCAAAGGAAAGGGAGAGAAGACAAAAAAAAAAACAGGCAAAGAATTGCCAATATTTATTAGGCGTATTAGATACAGTAAAGTCAATAAATCTAGAATGCAATAGTCCTCAATGGTGAATTGGTTCAAAGCAGACCTGCTAAAAAAAATTGGTCAAACATTCACCACCAATACAACTTGAGACAACACAGCAGGACTGCTTTTTTTCCTTGTAGTCAGTCCAACACAGGAAAACACAAAAGAAAAAGCAAAGATCAGTTCACCCAATACAAGGAAATTGCTCGGACCACAGGGATCACTGCAGGAATGGCATAGACAGAGGGCTGTCCAGCGTGTTCAAAAGGATAAAATCCCTTTACTGAAGCAAAAGTTAAAAACCATAGGCAAGACAGGAAATCTGACATTTCAGGCCATACAAAGAAAGGCCCTTAGTCGTAGCACTTGCTGGACATACCTCTGTACATAACACAGGAAAACCTCCAATCCAGAGAACAGTGGTACTCTAGTAGAGTCTCCACCTAGTTTACCACAAGAAATTCCTGCAGACGTTTCAATTCACAACATGGTATTGCAGAGAAGGACTTAGTGGCACTCTAGGCCGATTGCAGGTCTGATGTTGGGGGGCCTAATGGGGTGGGTACCCTTACTGGGCTTCTGCTCTCTCTTTAACAAGTCCCTATTATGTATCTTAACTCTACCCTTGGATCTGTCCTTCTTGGCATTGCACTGGCATACCACTCAGCTCTCCCTCGTTGCCGCAGCACGCCCGTGAGCCGTGGACAGTGGCTTAGCTTTTTCATTATGGTGCATGCGTTAGATAACAGGGTAAATTGGAAAGAGGTTGGGGGTCTCCCGAAAAAGTTCAGATTTCAGGGGGTGTAGAGGAAGAGGCATGATATTGGCGTTGTTCTGTTATACTATTGATCTTATGATGTTTGTTATTCATTTTTATACTATTGTCCTAGGGCTGATCTTGGTGTGCAGTGATGTTAAGGTCTTTGATATTGTATTTCTCGGATTCATACTCATCCGTTGAAGCTGTTTTTGTCATTTATCAAAGCCCTGACTCTATGTCTGTCATTTACCAATGCCATGACTTGATGTGGTTAACCCACAGTTTTTACTTATTCTGTATCGATAACTGTGTGTTTTTGTTTGTTTTTACAAAAACCTGTTAAAAATTGGAATAAAATATATGTTATAAAAAAAATAAAAAATTCCTTATTAAACCTCACGCAATCATATGCAATTGGTGTATTGAGGTAGCGTATGGCGGCTAAAGACCGTAAAGTGCCATCACTTTAAGCTTCAGGCCCTTGCTTTTGGGTCCAAAGCCCGCTTCTAGACAGCCAATACTTGAGCATTTTAAATATTAACTTTTTATACATTCAATGATAAAAACAAAAAAAACGGAATCGAATGAAACTATTTGTGCTCATGTAATAACGATACATAAGTGATTACAATATTTGAGCGAAAAGACGATTTATTGTCGAAGACTGTACAAACGAACGGAGGCTTTAGTACCCTGATGCCTGGACCTTGGACATAAGATTAAGGAATTTTAGTTCCGAAACGCGTCTGCTTCTGGTTGGTCGCATGTTTTAGATGGAGGATGCATGGGTTTTGTAAAACATGTGTATATGCATGTTTTTTTTAACATTTTGTATTTAATAAAGAATTAATTTTTACAAACCACAATTCTTGGTGATGGATATCGCAGCGGTACTTGGACTTTGCATTTGGACATAAGAATAGGTACAATTGGGCATGGAGGCATAGAGATTCTGTATAACATCCTGCGGCACAGTTGCCTATAGATGTTGCAGCTGGGCCTGTAGATCCTGTACTTGTAGCCTGCCAATGTGGACGTCCCAGATGGTCCTATCAATGCGCAATTAACAATAATTCTGGTAACCAGACAGTCCAAAGAAGTGCTGCAATTTGGAGGAGACATTAGTGTACTCTACCATGATGTGTTCCGTCATGGTTTTCTGCTGCAATAGTGTACTGCAGTGAAACAGTCCATTAACAGCAAGTTCCTTTCAATATCCTAAATGGTTTAGAAAGATGTTGCAAGTGAGAAATCATTTGTGTGCTTAACATCTTGCAGAATACAAACACAATAATCGATTACTCACTTCCAACACCTTTCTAAACAATTTAGTAAATTGAAAGGATCTTGCTGTTAATGAACTGTTTCACTGCAGTACCGTAATGCGGAAAAAAAAAAAAACCTGTACCAAAAATACGACAAAACATACCGCATGAAAGCGCCCTTAGACATGCCTGCTGTGTGTGTGGGCGAGCATTATCCTGCTGAAAAATGGCACTTGAAAGTCATGAAATAAAACATATTTGGCTGCATGATGTCCTGCACATATCGTTAAACTGTTAGTATTCCTTGTATCATTACTAGGGGTGACGGACTTTCATATGTGATGGTTCCCCAGATCCTCACCCCAACAGTTGGATAAGTGAGTCACTTCATAGCAAAGGCAAGATTGAAGGATTCACTCCTAAACAGAATCAGAATCTGTAGCCAAAGCCAATATTGTTCCAATCCGCAGCAGTCCATCTTTCTCATTCATGACAACACTGCCAACACTTCTATCTGGGGGCATTATTTTTTGGCAATGAGTGTATTACAGCATCATAGTGATCCAAAATGTGAAATATTACAGTAACTGATTTGGTACAGAGTCCTAAATTCATATATTCAAAGTCCAATATTGTTCCAATTTCGCAGGTTCATGTCTAGATGAAGAAAGCAACATTCTATCTGTGATTATTACTTGTGGCAATATTATATATATATATCACTCCAAAGAGAGTAAAGGTGCAGGAGTGATTTATTCCTTCATACTCTTGCACCTTTATTCTCTTTGGAGTGAAGTGGATTTTTCCATATTCTATATTGAGAGCTCCAACGCTTTCTGCTGGCACCCTTTTCTTTTTTGCTTCTTTGACAGAGTGCTGCTTTTTTCAATATATATATATATATATATATATATAGTGGAGGAGCGCAAAGTCTCTGACATCCAACAGCTCCGTGATGTCGTCATGGAGGAGTGGAAGAGAATTCCTGTGACAGCAACCTGTGAATGCACACACACAAACCATAATCAGTTCTTCTGACGAGCACTTCTAGGACACCATATCATACACTTGCCATGAGTTCCGATTTTGGTAGGATAATCCCACGAATCAGAATGCAGACGAGGTGGGATTTATGCTAACCACATCCCAAAATGGATCCTGCTCCTTACCAGGGCTTAAAGGGGACGTAACGCTTCCTTAATTCGGCTGATTCACACTGCTCTCAGCTTCTCAACTCTGGAAATGCAGGGGCGTTTCTTCCCCTCCCAGCTGGGTGACATCATCCCCCTTCACTGTGCATGCTGGCTCCCGAGACGGCGCCCCCCCCCCCCCCCCTCTGCCTGAATCCACATGTCACTGTGTCTTTCCCTATGCAGTCTTATTTTGTGAGAGCTGTATACATACCACAGGCTGCATTCAATCTAGACTGAGCAACTGAACTCTTCTCCTCTCACAGCTGGAGATTCTCTATGAACCGCACAGATCTCCCTTCTATGCAGGAGAGTTAGGCACCGGGACAAAACTTATGTTTTCTCATTGTAGAATCTGTTGCAGTCTGTTTTTGCTGGGTGTGGAGAGAGAAAATGCTACGGCCCCTAACTCTGAGTCAGGCAGGGATCGACACAAATTGTGCTATTTCCTGATTGTGTAAGCCCTTCAGTGTAATTCTGTTTCTTCTGGCTGAATAAAGTGAAAATGTGACGGTCCCTTACTCTGAGTGAGAGACACAGCTCCGTGAATATGACCGGGGGCTGTACAGAATGTAATTGAGCTCTCAGCTAGTGAAATGCAAGGAGAAGGGATCCGACCAGGACTGGATATCAGTGTAAACAGAAACACAAGATAAGGAATACTGTGAATACAAGACAGCTTTGCTAATGACATCTAATTGCAAAGTTGCTTGTTTTCACTGTCCCCTAATTCTGAAGACCATTTAATGAAATGATAAAACCCCTTTAAATATCCTGATTTTAGAAAGAAGTATGCCATAGTGTGGATGCCAGGTAAACATCCAGCTGCCGACAATTTTTCTTCACTCAAGAGTTTAAGGGCTGGAACTGGAGGCAATTGTGGTAATATAACCAAGGAGATTTAAAAAAAACAACAACAAAAAAAAAAACATAGGAAGAACATTTAATTCGACTCAGCTTCTTAGCACTACAAACCAAGCATGCTTTAGATGTCCAACAAGCATGTGCTCAGCATGTGTGGAGGGGAATATAGACAGAATGTGTGACCAACAATTTAGGCCATAATTCAGTGTCCATGGCTGCTCCGATACCACTATTCACTGTGTAGAATGATGTGCTATTTATTCCCTCGAAGACCACACAGACTCGTTTTAGAAAGATATAATAGACAGACACTGCCCTCAACATTACCTTGGTTGTGACTAGCTTGTATGCTCGAGTTGACATTTACACTGCTCTACAAAGCTAACCTTTGCAAGACCCACTGAGCAAAAAAAGAAAATCTATCGGGCTTTTTAGAGGGATGAATAGAAAAGAGTATCAAAGATGCAAAAAAGTTCACTGCGAGTGCTTCCTATTGCTGCTTATTTAGTTAGTGAGTAACTTCATAATAGACACTAATCTACAGCTGCTGAGAACTGGAATCATGGACTTAGGGAATTTTTTATTTTTTTTAAAAAGGGGAAAAATTAATAAAAATATATATATATTTATACACAAATACCTATAAAGTAACAGGAGAAAAAATATAAAATAATTCATAGTGTACAGACTATAGATGTAGATGACAAATTCAGGTCTGCAACATGAATGGGTAAATGATGGTCATCTGCAACAATTTTTTCGGTGGATGCAAATGTAATATAACACACCAAGGTGAAAGAGAAAACAGCAGTCCCATGTAAGATGTGCAGTCTTACAATGGCAAACCCAAGTAAATCTCATGTGCACTCCCACATAAAACCATTTTGCGACACAGATGTGCAGTCCCACGTAAATCAATTGTGCGTAAATCAGAAACAGAGAACACAGCTGCACTGTGCAGTCCCACGCAAATTCCATACAGAGAGAACACAGCTATACTGTGCAGTCCCACGTAAAAAAAAGTTTGTGAGACAGATGCGAGGTCCCACGTAAACCACTTGTGATATAGTTGTGCATTCCCATGTAAACACAAACAGATAAAGTGTATAGTTTTGCTCTGCAGATCTGTATAGGTCAGAGATGTAATAATCTGCAGGATATAGCACTGTGTGAGAGAGAGACACAGAGGAAAAAAAAAATATCACCCACCTTTCCTCAACCCCTTTAAGAGTCATGATACAAGACCAACAACCGTTTTTTTCGGGGGGGTTGGAGAGGGAGAGTGGGGTCAAGCTCTTGAATATTGTGATTTCTCCACCTAATAGCCATTAACTCAACTTCTTCCCAGTAAAGGCAGAAGTTTAAAAAGTTCTCCCAAATTAGGTTTAATAATTTGCTTTGGGTCTTTGGAAATCGATGATTCACCTTGAAGAGATCCAGCCACTAGAGTATCCCTAGAGCAACCCCCTCTGGGAAAAAGTTAATCAAAATAGCTCTCTTCCAGAGCGAAGAAAATGTTATCTGCAGCGCCATCTATAGGGGGCCACACTAAGTCAATGTTTAATCCTTTATAGACCTGTGACACCTCCTGACATGTCTGCATTAGAAAGTATTCGTGTTCCCTGTGAAGAACAATTCTGAAGCATCTTATATCTATGTGTTGTGCTGTTCCTCTGTTATTCCTCCTAGAATTGTATTACCGAATCTGTCAGCTGGGTGTTACCATTCCAGATTTCAAAGTGGCGTTTCCATGCACAAACTGACTGTCTGCAACGATTGGACAGTGTCAAGACTGTGCAGAGTCACCCATTGAGGGGGTAACACCCGTATGACAGATTAGTAACGAGTAATTAGTAATTTCTTAGGAGGAATAACAGGGAAACCACACAACACAGATATAAGGAAAGATGCTCTAGAATTGTTATTTGAGAACAAACACAAGTAACTGCTAAAACAGAAATGTCAAGAGATTTCACAGGTCCTTTTATACATGATTCGGGGTATGAACCAAACTAGAGCCACTTGAAGTACACGGTCTTTGGATAGGATTTTCTACTTTGGCTAATAAACCTGTTCATGTTTTATGGCTGTGCACAGAGTTTGGTATTGACTTACAAGGTAGACTGATTTCCTTCTTCTGGAGGACAGCCATTTTGCTTATTTTTGGTTTCTAGCAACAACCCCCTTAGTTTCCATTGGGGCAAGAAGAAGTATAATAAATGGAGACACTGTTGCATTTCACGTACTGGGCGTGCAATACAACTTTATGGTTTTAGTTGAAAATTAAGAAAAAGCCAAAAGCTTTCCATGATCCACAGAAATCATCAAGACTTCATAGATATATGTAATAATATAAATTTTGGGGAGAAAGGAGCAACAACCTCTTAGGCTACTTTCATATCTACATCCATTCGGAACCTCCGTAGCAGAGGTGATAGAAATGGAAGCTATGGAATCCGTTCACAATGGACAACCACTGCCCCGAAGGACCCTACTAATTACAATGTGTCCAATTGGTTTTCGACCCTGGTATTTGTTGTTGAGACGGATTCCATGGATTTAGTTTTTCACCTCTGTGACGGAACCTCCAATGCCTAAGAGGACCTGTATGGTAACCATTACTAGCGCTCACTTTTTGTAACTATAATCTTTTAGACCAAAAAGAGAAACATTAAGAGCCACATGTATGAACTTATTTAGGTCTAAAACTTACTTTTTCCCCCATCGGTTACTATGGGCAAAAGAGCGAGTTTTAGACCTAAACAGTTTCATACATGCGGCCATAAATGTCTTCACACAAGGGGACAAATCTAATTAAGGATGAAATTTTATCACTGGCATTATAACATATTACAATGGAAAAAAAAATTGGTAACTGAATGAAAAGGAAATTTCAATCATCAAGAAGAATGCAATACAATTTCACTTGATACAACTTAACACACAAAAGGGAGTTGTCCCACTATTCATACAATAGGAATGTATGCTACCCTATATACCGCATGATACAATTATAAGACTGAACTCGGCTGCCAAAACGTAGTTTACAATGCTTGAAAGACTCCTCTGATTTATAGCAGGGATTTATTAGGTGACAGTGTTGCAAGGGAAAACTAGATCTCTCTGTCTGTAGGCTGATGTACATTATTAGCAGAATATAACTACATGACCTGTTTACATTGTATTAGACAAAGTGGTTCTATATGTAAACTAATCTTTAGAACCACATATATTTAGAAAACTGAATTTCCCTAAAGAATCTCAGGTCTCTGGAGTGATTTTTGGTCAATTGTCTACAACCGGCATCCTCAAAACTGCGGCCCTCCAGCTGTTGGGAAACTACAACTCCCATCCATGCAACTGATGTAAAATCTATAACTAGTGAGGAGAATGGTATTGGAGTTTGTCAGGTTTTCCCAACAGCTGGAGGGCCGCAGTTTGAGGATGCCTGGGCTACAAGAACAGTGCCTTAGAAAGGACAATGCCATTTTATCTCTATCTGGTGCCCGTGCCCTCTCCTCCTTTGGTATGTGTGGGTATAAGTAACTGTAAACAGAGGTTTCAGTTCATTTTTGTAGCCTGAATTACTCTTGGAGGCGGAAAAAGGGGTGAGGTGCACTACACGGGGACCCGATTTTTGGACAACCCATTTTCGCTAGTAAGGCCACCTAAACAAAACTTGGGGACCCCAGGCAAAGAGCAATACTCGGATATATATCCCAGCATGACGTGTTCAAGTTCTCTACAACAATACCTCATGGAAAAGGGGCTCCTTAGACAATGCCTATTCAAACGAGTGGACTGTCTAGATAAAGTTCTAACATACCAGGCCTTCCAGAATTAGACACTAATAAGGCATTTGGTTAGCGTGGCTCGTTTTAGGATGTGTAGCAAAAGGATAGGACACATGTCCATAAAACATTTGGGCCAACCATGATTTTTAGCTTAATGCGTCATTCATACTAAGGACATGTTAGATGGCCATAGCACCGAGCTGCAGCCCGGAGAGATGACAGCGTGAATTAACAAGGAGTGGAAATCATGCTGGGGTTCTGCAATGGAGCCTATCTTGTCCTCTTGTAGTTGAATAAGACCCTAACTATTCTGCATGGTCAGAGATACATAAATGTTATCGTAAATAATATTTAGTAAGTTACAAGCATGCCCACTGGTATTTTTGTAAAATACCAAAAAATACATCATGGTTGAGGACTCAAATGGAGAAATGTGTATTGGACCTAGGGCAAGTCTACCCTTTTATTAGAACTCTTGGTACATACCTCAGAATGTTGAAAATCAGAACCCACCTTTAACACGTCTTTTACTTAACAGACCAGGTGCCGATGGATATTCTATGCCTTCAACATAAAAGGCCGTAGATGGTAGGACCTACCTCTTGTACTGAACGTGCCGCTGGCTTATCTTGGTGATTGGCCAGTATTAAAAAAGGTAAAGTGCATAGCTGTGGATGTTGTAGGGCAGAATGGAGCTCATTCCTGGCAGTTTCTAAGTCTTCTTCAGATGAGGCACTATCGAGAACAAATATTACCCCTTGAGATCCCTGGTAATAACGACTCCAGTATTTTCGGATATTGGCTGCTCCTGTACAAAGAAAAACACAAATATCTTACAAAGTACAAAACAATAGAAAAGATGGACAAAACTGATGGTTGTTAATTACAGCATTTAGGCTAGGTTCACACAAGGTTTCGATTCCATTTTGAACCCCTGTCGCGAGTATCTTTTTGGGTACCTGAAAAAGCATCCAGAATCTGGACTAGATTTCTTCTACTGTTCCCTATGGATCCATTGAGATACTTTTCTCAAGGATCTAAACTGGATACATACAACAGTGTTCTTGAATGGGACTGATAAGTGGTGTAAACTCCGTCTTAAATGTACCAGGATAACCATGTATATATTACGGCATACAGACCTTACAAAGGGAGAATCATTTTACAAACTAGAGTAGAAATCCTCCGAGAAGCAATAGATTTCTGCCGTCAATCTACTACATAAAAGACCCTATTTTCTGAATGGCCATCATGTAATACTACTTGCTTGGCTGCTTGCAGCTTCCTCAACAGAACCAGATGCTTGATTGGGTTGACTGGAGCTAAACCAGTGTCATTAAACTGATCAGTTCATTGGCTCCTATATTAAAGGGGTTTTAAATAGCTGTTTAGAGGATTGCCCATTGAAATTACTGGTCTTGTTAGAGAATTCTGAGTTAATAGAGTAGGGTGCTCTGTTCAGGACCCTCATCTCTTATGGCCAGGGTGGAGAACATTCATAAAGAGTGGCTTTAGCTTTGGAGGACTTTTCATTTGCTGCATGACAACCTGTTGATTTCAATGGGCACTGTCTAATGCTTCATTTCCCCTGTGGGGGCACTGCAGGAAATCAGAACACTTACTACTGGATTTTCTCACAGATATTTCAGTGGATCACCAAGGATCTAGACAGGGATTATCACATTCTTATCAGCTTTTTATTAAGGGACTCTTCTAAAAAGTAGGGAGTGCCCAAAGTGGAGAACTCCTTCAAGTAATGAAATGTAACAACATAAATTTGTAATTTACATTTTATTTCTATTCTGCATGCTTTCCCAGGTCTCTCAACGCAGTTTGCAGTGTAAACATTGGGTGTTTTTACGAGATTATAAGTCATACCACTAACACAACAAGAAATCAATCAGACACGACAACCTTTGAGGTGGTGTAAATTGGCCACGGCCTTCTTTATTAATCATATATAATTTAAAACAACTTCCTTTAAACCTGCATACATAAAAATAAACTACGCCTATCAGCAACATTCTCACGGAGCAATATTCTATATTTAAGAGAGAGCCATGATATAAAGGAACATCATAAATAAGGAAGGGAGGAAGAGACACTCCTCCGACAGAAGAGTTAGGTCGGTTTTAACATCACGGCCAGAATAAGTTTCTTGCCGCGCTTGACCAAAATCTGTAATAAAAGCTGCAGTTTTAGCCGCAATTATAGAAAACCATAGGAAAAAAAAACAAGTCCACGACATGATGACCCACTAACAAGAGTAACCCTTCAGCCGAATGCCTTGCATTGTCTGGTCACATGAGAAAACACATTTTCAGTCTTCTGCCCGTTACTGGGAACCATAGAAGAATATTCATTTGTCTTCTAGTTTCAAGACCTGACCCAATGAAAACCTGTTGGTACTGCTGGATGAAATTTGCCCAAAAACAGCGACAAAACTGGTGGGAAAAATTTTGGCCAAACCTTATCAAGGAGTAACGATAATCTTCTATGGATCCCTCCTAATATTTGGGATCTTTGCATTCCTGGTTAACGGTAATGGTTATGTCCAGGGATCTGTAGATACACATGTACTATTTCCACTTCTTTCTGTTCTTTTAAACACACGGTCATAGAATACACTAAATATTACATATCAAGTTTATGGAAAGGGTAGGGTTATGAACTCTGTACCCTCCATTTTTGTTAGCAGGGTCTCCTGAAGACAACGTCTCCTGGTGGTGGGACTCCCAGCAATTAGGTCAGCATAAAATGTTCAAACCCATAACACTGCCACCCCAGGAAAAAGGAAACCTTACACAGTGCCCATTAAATGTAATGGACCGTCTATGTAAATCTTTGATACGCCAGGCCCTCCAGAGTGAGACACTGTTTGCGTCTAATAGAGAAGGGTCCTGAACAGAGGATCCTGCCTCTAGTAAATCAAAATTTCCTAGCTGGGGTACTTATAAATTATTTTTTGAAACTTGGCTTCCCCCTTTTAGCTTGCAGATGTGTTTCAGTTGACATCAGCAATCGATACATGTTCACGGACGTAGCCATGGTGATCTGCATTACAACATCCATTGTTTACACTGCGGGCTACATTGAGATAACTAGAAAACAAAGCACAAAAGAGTGCCGTGGATTTTTTTTTTCTATTTTATGACTAAACAGCTTTAGATATAAAAAGTTGACAACTCCTTGAAGTACAAGATAATAAGTGTATAAAGCACCTTAGTCATCATGTAACACACGCTACCTCTGTAAGAGAACAATATCCTCAGTGTGTGGCGTGATGCAATTATTTGGACAATGGCCAGATAATAAAATGAAGTCAACAGGTGATTCACAATACATCGGGGGATGAATAACTGAAACTGAGAATTAACATTACTATCGACATGGAGCCCAGCCAAATGGACGGCTGTAAAATAATTACTTGCTGCAGGAACCCTTCTCTTAAGTGGATCATATGTTCTCCTTAAAAAAAAAAAAAAAAAAATAAATATTCTGTATTTACATATATTTTGGCCTTTGATTTATGTCTTGAGTATTGTACAGTAAGAGCTATCAGGCCATGAGACAACTTTGTGTTGAGTGGAATCCAAGTATGGTACCATAAAAGAGACATAAAATTGTTCCCCTGTACTCGTCAGAGGAACATTTCCCCTGTCTCCTATACATTGCCACATATCTACATGTATGTAGTGTAACTAAATCATTCATGTTGGGGTAGGCCAAGGCACAGAAAGTGCACCTCTCAACAGCAAATAACCATATATTCTGCTAGGCACCATTTACCAAATGCTACAATGTGTTTTTTGTGCTGTTTAGCTTGAACAATGTAGCACAACTATCACCAAATTAAAGAATAACTATCACTTTGAAAACTTCTTGACCTATCATAGTGACATGTCAAAAGTTTTGATCGGTAGAGGTCCTGGTGCCAAGACCACCGCTGATCGCTGAAACAAAGGGGCAGAAATCTCAGTTGCAGTTTCCAGCAAGGACAAAAAAATTGTGCAAATGACCCTTGAAACGGACATTGCGGCGGAAAACCAACAGACTCTATTGTAGTTAATGGGATCCATTGGGCAACACTAGTATCCATTGTCAAACACGTCTGGTTCCACCTCTGCGATACGATGGAGGTTCCATAGAAAACCTCTGGAGCAGATGTGAACCAGGCCTAACTCGCTGCTGTGACTGACCTGCTGATCTATTATATACTCCTACAAAAGCACACAGTATATTAGTAAAAAATATATACCTTTTATTGAATCACATTAAAACACAAATTAAACAGATATTTTGCCCAATGTTTCATCTGTGAGGCTAAAAACATCACTGTCAAAGAGTCACAGTACTTAGCTAGTTCAGTCCCACAGAAGACGCATTGGGCAAAACGTGCGCTGGGGTGCCTGTATTATTGTCTGTATTCCTTGCTGCCTTTATAGGTTTCTATGTCCTATATACATGGGATTTCATTACTTGCATTTACGTGGGAGATCCTTGAGAAACGTAGGTGGGTCTATTTTTATAATGAAAGGCTTTTTATTATTCACATTGTGATTATTTCCATATACATATTTTCTATATTTGCAATACGTACTACGTCATTTGTGTTTTATCTGTATTTTAATGGGAGATAGGATTGTGTGTATATATATATATATATATATTATAATAATATATATATATATATATATATTATATATATATGATAATATTATATATTTGTTTTTTTTTACTGATGTCCCGCGTGTTTTTTAGGTGCATATTGCTGTTATTTACACAGGATTATTTATGCTTTGTTGGAGCCAATATTTCATTTTGTACATAGGTGTGTAGCTAATTATCTTTTAGTAAAAGTATACAAGGTACTTGCAGAGGATCAACTTAAAGCCTACAAGGCCTCACGTAAAACCTGTTCCAAACTTCCCTAAGTGTCAAATTATATTTATACTTCTACAGTCCCCATATAAACACAACTTTGGGCTTCATTGGGCATGGATACTACACCACTCTTGCCATCCTCAAAAGCAGAGGTGCACGACATGTTGTCCGCAGCCATTAGGACAGAAGCATGGGAAGTCTCTGTCCTCATACTTCAGAAAATAATATTCATATTTTGACATCTGTAATCAGCTGATGCCACCACTGTGGCCATTGTATGGCTAGCACTTATGGTGGGCACTGGATGGATGACACTGTTATGGGGACCACAGTATGGCTAGCACAAAAGGGCTGTAAATGTGATTTTAGGCAACGTAAATGAGCCAAAACTGCATAAAAAACACATGTAGGAAATGTGTGCGTTAAAAAAGCATCAAAAAGCATGTAGTAAAAGCACATTGGGCCTTATGTATGAAAACTTTCTAGCAGTGAGACTGTTCTTGTTGCCCATAGCAACCAACCAGGACCCATAACAACTAATCAGAGCTCCTCACAGCACATATTTCAGTTCATATAGTGTTCTGGATAGATAAATCTGGGATGTGCTTGGGTGCTATGGGCTATGATTGGGTGCTGTGATTGGTTATATGGGTTCTAATTGGTTAAGATGGGCGATGATTGGTTGCTATGAGCTCCGATTAGTTGCTAGGGGCTCTGATTTTTGTATTATCTCTAAATTTCATCCTCAAAGGAGTATTTATTTCTGACACAATCATGGCAAATGCACAAGACACACCCTAAAAATGAGGAGACTATAGGTGTGTTTTTCTCTCTAGTTATAGTTGTAAAAAAAAAAAAAAAAAACTACAATAAAAATAGGTGTCTTGTATCCTCTTTTTGGAGCACCAAGCAGGGACCCCCCAACATTCTAGTTTCTCCCAGTCTCAAAGTGGAACTAAGACCTCTCAGAGATTTTGTGAATTCACAAGTGAAGTGCCATAAAGTTCTCAGATGGGGAAGATTTACTGCAGCCCTTGGTAGAGGTACAATACGGCCCTTAAACCAGAAAATGTTCTGCACCCCTGCTTTATAGTGATCCCACTAATAATTACTAATATCGCATTATCTAGGCAGATGTCCCTCCAAAACAGGAGGCAAAAACCTTTTACTCAGGATATCCAAACTCGGAACCGCTTTGTTAAAATTAATGATTGGTTTCCTGTTAATGCATAAATATAAAAATAAATAGCATTGCTGAATATGTCACAGTGATTAATATGTGCTCAGAGCACAGGCTTGTAACAAAATCTGTTTACGTCTCATGATATAACTTGAAGGTTGCTATTTACACATGCACATACATCTGAATTAATGGCTGTTTACAGAAGACGGCTCTTAAATAATGATATCACTGAGGCTCGGGGGTCTCCCCTTTTAACCCCTATATTGCCACTGCAGGAGGTGCAGTTTATTTCTTTGGTCTGGCACTAATGTTAGAAGTTGGACTCCAAGGCAGATACCAAAGTTATGAATGATCATTTATTAGAAAAGTTATTACCAGAAGCTGGAGTGTGGAGAGTTAGAGCTCCAGCACACAAAGCTGAGCTGTATGGACAATCAGGATGTGTGTTAAAGGGGTTGTCTCACTACAAGGATTGCTTTTTATGTTAAAGATCTTGTAAAAAACAAGTCACTTTGCAATATGTATCCATTAACAGTGTCCTACCTATTCCTAGATATCCCCTCTTGTATGTGCTGCATCAGCTCCTCAGGTCACTATAGCTACAGACCTGTTTGATCTCTCCTGATAGGCTGCCAGTGCTAGTTGCTATAGCTACAGACCTGATTCTACGCATCTATAGAAGCGTACATCCAAGATTCAAAATGAACAAGTAAGATGAATCAATGTAGTGAGACACCCCCTGTAATAGAAATTGTGGTCATATGAAACTATTTTTATAACGAAGACTCTAGTTTGTACGGAAAGGATTTTCCCACCATAGTAAGTGACGGCTTTTCACTAGGATATGTCATCACTTCATGAGCGGGAAAGGTCCAATTACTATTACCTGCATTGATCCTCAACATGAAGTCACTTGTGACCCTCTTGGTCATTCAACCTTTGCCCATCACTGAACTCATGACGCTCAAACAATGGCCAAGGAGCCACTAAGCAAGTAAATGGATAAAGGGACCTTAGTACCAAGTCAGATTGACACTAGTGACATGTCATAACATTATAATCTGGAGTCCCCTCGTAAAATGGAAAAACAAAACATAAAAAACAACTTATTGTTGGGTTGCAAAAGCATTGAACTGTTCCTCATTTTTAACCATAAGAGCCACTTAAATGTATTATTGATATTGTATGTGATAAAGCAACACAAACTAGATAGTATTTGTGACATGTAAAAAGAATGATGATATGTGCTGTTCCCAATTTGTGCCAATTAAAAAAAAAATACTGTGACGTGCATATGTTTTCAGCCCCCCGAGTCAATACTTTGTAGGACCACCTCTAGCTGTAATGACAGCTGCAGACTGTTGGGGTAGGTCTCTTCCAGCTTTGCACATCTAGAGGCTGGAATTTTTGCCCATTTTCCTTTGCAGAATAGCTCTAGCTCAGTCAGATTGGTTGAAGAACGTTTGTGAACAGCAATTTTCAAGTCCTGCCACAGATTTTCAATGGGATTTAGGTCTAGGTCGTGACATCTTAACCATAGTTGCCAACTTTTGAAAATGAAAAAGCAGGAGATATTAGTGGGCGGCGCGCATAGCAAAAATTTGCATGGACACGCCCATCTTGACGGTATGCCATGCCCCTTCAAAAAGCCACACCTACTCCACCTAACTGCATAACGGCTTTGGAAGAAAGCCAGGTAGATGCCCTTATAGCCAGGTAGTAGCCCCCATAACCAGGTAGTGCCCCTTACAGGCAGGTAGATGCCCCCTTGTAGCCAAATAGATGCCCTCTCTGTAGCCAGGTAGAGCCAAATTTGTAGCCAGGTAGATGCCCCCCTTTGTTAGCCAGGTAGATGCCCCCCATTGTTTGCCAGGTAGATGCCCCCATTGTTTGCCAGGTAGATGCCCCCATTGTTTGCCAGGTAGATGCCCCCATTGTTTGCCAGGTAGATGTCCCCTCTGTTGCCAGGTAGTGCCCCCATTGCTTTCCAGGTAGTGCCCCCTCTGTTGCCAGGTAGTGCCCCATGTTTAGCCAGGTAGTGCCCCCATCGTTAGCCAGGTAGTGCCCCCATGCCCCCATTGTTAGCCAGGTAGTGCCTCCATTTTTGCCAGGTAGACCCCCATTGTAGCCAGGTAGTGCCCCCATTGTAGCCAGGTAGTACCCCCTTTAGTAGCCAGGTAGTACCCCCTTTGTAGCCAGGTAGTGCCCCATTTTTGCCAGGTTGTGCCCCCCATTGTAGCAGTGTGCCCCCATTGTAGCCAGTATGCCCCCCATTGTTAGCCAGGTAGTGCCCCCCATTGTTAGCCAGGTAGTGCTCCCCATGGTTAGCCAGGGTAGTGCCCCCATTGTAGCCAGTGATGCCCCCTGTTGCCAGGTAGTGCCCCCCATTGTTAGCCAGGTAGTGCCCCCCATTGTTAGCCAGGTAGGCCCTCTTTGCCAGATTGCCCCCATTGTAGCCAGACAGTGCCCCCTAAAACTAATAAAAATAAAATAATAAAATCCTCTTACCTGGACCCCGGCTCCAGCAGTGTCACAGGGGAAGTGAGAGCAGCCGCGCGTCACTTCCCCTGTGACGCTGACAATGTATGTGCGGCGCACAGCGGTGCGGACATACAGGGGGAGGAGGCAGGAGGGAGCGATCCCTCCTGCCTCCTCCCTGCTCAGCGAGGTTCCGGGCGGGTGAAGCGGGCTCAGCGCCCGCTTCACCCGCCTGTGGGAACGGACCGGCGGCGCCAGAGTAGCCAACTCCCCCGGGAGAGCGGGTAGGGGGGGGGGGACCCCAAATAGCGGGACCCCCCCGCCTAAAACGGGAGAGTTGACATGTATGATCTTAACACATGAATATGCTTTGATGTAAACACTCCCATTGTAGCTTTTCCTGTATGTTTAGGGCTTGTCCCCCACTGCACCAGTTTGCGGCCATTTTCTCAGATGGTTTGTGGTTTTGCAAACCGGCCGCAAACTTTTACATGGGGCCTCTATGGAAAACCCGTGCAGCAGTCCCCACTGCACAGTTTTTCCGCCAGGCGGTTTTACAAACCGCCGGCGGCCCGAGAAACATTGTTGATGTTCATTCTTCCATCCGGTTTTCGGACGGTTTATGAACAGTTTGGGTGGTATAAAAACTTTTACAACCCAGTGTATTTGTTACATACTAATGATTTGTTCATAGGGCAGTAGGAAAAACATAGGGCTATATCTGTGGGGTCGCACTTTTCAGGGCAGTTGCTCCGCTGGGGGGTTAGCCATGTAAGAATGGCAAAGAAGAGAGTGTTTAGTTCAGTATCATTATTATCCACAGATCAATTACTGCAATCTGGACTAAAAATTGACAGGTGGATTGCACGTGGATTATGAACACTTGACCACTACATGCTGTATAGACCTTTAATTTACAGGTCACAGTATCTTCTTGAGCTAAGAAATATATATTGGTGAGGAATATGTATGTTCCCTCCTCCCCCTTTCTTTTCCCACTATATCTCTTTATGTGTTTAGTTTTTCAGGAGTGTTGATCACTAAAAGGAGGCTTTTTTTTTTTTTTTTTATAATTTTCATTAAAAAATTAAGTTTTAATTGGGACCTTATACTCATATTAAAAAGTGTTTTCTTTCCAGTAACTTATAGTACAGTATTTGGTGACCTATGTGAAAGACTAACAGTTTCAGTGATTTCATGTCCTTAGGATAAGCCATTAGTGTCTAATTGTTGGAAGACCAACCCCCAGGACCTCACTGACCAGCCAAACAAATGGAATACCCCCTAACTTTTTTTAGGATGGAGTCAATGTGCCCGGATTAACAATTGGCCGCTGTATTCTGCCGATTAGTGGGAGTACTAACCCCTCATTTATGGCCTACATTATATGAACGGTAGAAATACACCAGTTCAACATTGGATTCTGTTACTAAAAAGCGAAGAATGACTGAGACGAGTACAATTACTGTACAGATATCTGCCAATGTGCTTTCCAGAAACAGAATGCATATGATTTTTGTTCACAAATCATAGTAATGTTGCTCTACAGGCTTACATTTTTGTTTTCTTGTTTGGGGGTGAGGTTGGACAGTTTGACCCTAATTAAACTTAGGAGATACAGTCAGAAGATTCTCTTGTTACTTGCAATGTTTCTTAATGTCAAAGATCTCAATATTCATTCAAATGGAAAAAAATATGATTGTGAAACTTGGAAAAAGAAGTTAGAAGATTCTTCTGCCACTGGCTATGTATCTGCTCAATAACATCATCAATGTAGCGACACCGTAACTAAACATAAAACTAGACACAATAAAAAGTTTTTTGTAAAGCTTGGAAACAGAAATTCAATCAAAAGAGAGAATGTATTAATGGAAAGGATATTATGTAATACAGGCAGTCCCCGACTTACATCGTTCCAACTTACATACATTCCTAGTTACAAACGGAGACTTCTGGGGCGTGGCTGACATTCAACACTGAGTCACGCCCCATGATAACCAAGTACCAGCATACCACAGTTGTACATGAGATACAGAACGTTAGGTGAAATCTTCTATAAAAGGGCACAGACAGCAAAACAAATGTAAAAATCCTTCCCTGCACGATCCAAAACTAAAAAAAAAAAATGTTTATGCTGGAATTACACTTAATAAATATAACTGTTCCGACTTACATACAATTTCAACTTAAGAACAAATCTACAGTCCCTATCCTGTTTGTAACCCGGGGACTGCCTGTAAACAAGTTCATTTTCGCATAGGGGAGGAAAACCAATATA
Organism: Phyllomedusa bahiana; assembly: GCA_025379985.1. NCBI lineage: Eukaryota > Metazoa > Chordata > Amphibia > Anura > Hylidae > Phyllomedusa > Phyllomedusa bahiana. The sequence goes on along the minus strand of JAODAL010012084.1, from coordinate 20,261 downwards.
CTCATCAAACTCAAAGACCAGCCATTGCTGAAAACATCCAAATTTGGAACACAAATTTCACACTGAAACAAAGAAAATATCAAACTAAGATTAATTTTATCCTCAATTCCAATGGGCAGTAACACGTGTTTAATTGCTCTCTAGCATGCAATCGACACGGTCCACAATTCAATATTTCAAATACTGTGGATAAGAAAACAGGAAAAATGTATTTCTTATACATATCTTTAGCTTCTCATACTTCGGTTCAAAATGATTTATAGCCATGAATATATGAAACGATGCAAATGCTTCCTGTATAAATCAGCTATTAGGTATAAAGCCATTTACACAACAACCTTCAGCTTCAGAACGGACAAAACCTGCCAAAAAGCAGATGCTCAGAAGACTTGTAGATCCTCAGCTGATGATGGAGTCAGCAGGACGTCCATCCTGGCATAAGTGTTTTACATGTGTTTGATATCCATCTTTGTCTTAATTCTGCCCAAGAGGGAGATTAATTTAAGAAAGAACAGTGGAGAAACACTGTGGTGTGATGCACACTAACAAACAGGAGCGGAGAGACATTTGTTTGATATCAACAGCACAAGTTTCCCATATCCACTCCATTAGGGGGTTGTTCACGATCCAAAAAAAATGGCTGATTTTTTACAGAAGTGCTACATCTGTCTATGGGTTACGTTTCCTATTGCAGTTCCGCTCCTTCATAGTGAAAGGGAAGGAAATTGCTGGAAAAGTTAGTGTAGGGACTCACAAGACAATCAGGATCTTTGACGTGGGTTACCAGCTTGCGTATTTTGGCCAAAATATCAACTGATATATCATATTCATATTCAATATTTTTCAGCTTTGCCCTGTAAGGGTGCGTCCCCACTGCACAGGACAAATACCGGTCAATGAGCGGAGAGAAGCCCTCCCCCTCCACATTGACATACACAGAGTCCGTCCGGAAGAACGTGCATGTTCAATGTTTTGCGGCCAGACCGCGGGTGGAAAAACCACCCGACTGAAAACCCGTGCTCTTTTCGGCCGTTTTCTCAGGCGGTCTGAAAAACCGGCCGAAAACCCGTGCCAAGGGGACATGCCCCCAAATAACTGCCCCCTATATAGGCTTGATCTTTTTGCAATTGTAATACTAGCTGTAACCCACCTCCTCACCCATGGATAGTAGGCACGAATAGTTGTTTATCAGTATTTTTGAGCAGTCTCTCCTGTACAATACTGTGGCTTTTCTATATACTCGTGTGAACTGGTTTTTATCCAACGTGCAGCTTTTGTACTGAACAATTGCCCCCCCCCCCCCCATATGTGGATAGGTGTGTGACCAATTGTTCATCAGTAAGCTGCACCTGTGCAATTTTAACTGTGTAGCACTGGGACATTTTTTTTGTTTAGCCATGGAGTTGCTAGTATGGCCAAGTGTCTGTGTTTTTAAGTAAATAACATCCCATTTTTCCATAATTTGAATGGGGAGGCAATGCAATACCATATACAGCCTGTGGCCAGCTGTGGCACTATTAGAAAGCAAATCTTTTTAAATGGGTTATTTAGGGTTATGAAAACAAGAGTTTATTGTTCACTCAATAGCAGTCATAAAACAGTGGTAATACCTAGCAGAGAAAATCAAGTTTAATCTGGAGATTTGAAGTTATTTTCGCGTTTGCAAATTTTCCCCCTGTAGATGGCATTTTACTAGGACATTCCATCACTGCAGGAGTAAACTGGCTCCATTTGCTAGGACCTCCACAATGCAAGCTGTGGCTCCTTCACAGTGATGCTCATGGCCCCGATGAAGCACTGGGCGAAATGTACGTTGAGGCGTATGCATTGTAGTCTGTATCCTTTGTTGTCTCTATTGATCCTTTGTATATATATTTTCATTATTATTTTTGTGGGCAGCTTTCAGAACCTTATGTGGGTCTATGTCATGCTCCTTTTCCGGCACAAATGTAATATTTCTATATTTCTTTGGCGCAACTAATGGCAAAACAATTTTACAAGTTTAAACAATCTAAACATGCCTGTCACAGTTCACGCCGAGGTCCCTGCTATGGACCGTCGGCGTGCCCGTGTCTCCCATGACCCGGCCGCTGCTGTGGCATCCTCTGGTGTCCCTGGCTCGTCACTCACCTGTTCCTGCTGGCAGATTCGAGTCTCCATTGCTTCCCCCCGGCTCCCTGTACACACATGTGCTCCCTCTAGGGGCACGCACGTGGCACTACACTGCACTTAAAGAGACAGTGTTCCTATTTCCTGACTAGTGACCTGTGACCTCTGCCTTCATAAGGAACTTCCTCCCTGTGCTCTGGGTCAGTTTGTTGGTGTTCTTCCTTTGAGTTTGACCTCTGTTTGTGAAGCTCCTGCTGAGTTAACCCCCTGGTTTCCAGTGTTCCTGTGAACTTATGCAATTAACCCGGCGCTGTCCAGCGCATCCATTTCCCTGCTGTTTTCTGACGTACTGTTCTCCAGTTACCGCCTGCTGATTCCTGCTGCCGTAATAGCTCTGTTACCTGTCTGGGACTCTGTCACCTGACTACAGCTACACCATCCGTTTATCCGTCACCAGTGTCCGGCTATCCTGTCCTGCGTTACCATCTGCGCCCGCGGTGGGCCCAGAGGATCCACCATACTCAGACGTTTCTAGACATCTGTTAGAAAACGTGACAATGCCCCAGTTTTGTCAATACTATGATAAATGTAGCGCATTGTATGGCTGTCTAGTCAAAGTTTACACTGTCTAAGTCAGGGGTGTCAAACTGCAGCCCTCCAGCTGTTGGGAAACTACAACTCCCATCATGCCCACTGTTATAGATTATACAAATGCATGATGGGAGTTGTAGATTCCCAACAGCTGGAGGGCCGCAGTTTGACACCTGTGGTCTAAGTACTAGACTGTATTGATAAATCTGCCCCAATCTCTAACTTAGGCGTTGCAGTGGTCTGGCTGTGCTAGAGGGGAGCCATGGCCAGCAAGACATTTTTCCATGTAGTAGTAAATGTAGTATTAAATGTCAGCCATTTGGAAGAATAACTGTTCTATGACATTCATATTCCTAACAGGTTATGAAGACAGAACTTGTCAAAAGAATACCTCTTTAAGGATCATTTCCTGTTGCCTATTCACTATTGGGTCTGTCTTTTCTAACCCCAACAATCCGGTGTTATTGCCGGGGAAAGGCCAATCTGGCCATACAATCCACTGGAAGGTTAATGTAATATTGCTTTATGGCATCTGAAATAAATATGTGCATGTTTAATACATGAACAAGGAAAGATCCACTAGAGTAAGAACTGCTCCTTGTGAGAGGCCTTCCACTAACTCCAGAACAAGGAGACATCCTCTACGTCTAGAGGAGAGAAGGATTCTACATAAACATAGAAAGAGATTCTTTACTGTAAGAGCACTGTGTTTCTCTCTGTCAGAAGAACTTATGGTAAATTCATAACCGAGTTTAAAAAGGGTCTGGATGCATTTCTAGAGTGTATTAATATAACATGTTATAGTGACCAGGATTCTGGAGAAGGGGCGTTGATCCAGGGATTTATTCTGATTTTTCCCTAACATGAGGACAATTGGCTTCCACATCATGGATGTTTTTGCCTTCTTCTGGATCAACACTATAGCACAACAGGCTGAACTGGATGAACGTCGAATGCCCTAATAAAGCATAATGAAAGATGTTCTCCTCTTAAAAGAATCCATTTAAAAAAATACTGTACTCCAAAAAATAATTTTATCTAGGATGTTTTTAGTGATCCTCCGTCATGTCTTGAGACTTCTGTAGTGGTTGACTGGAGGGCGGATTCCTCAGCCCACCCACATTCCCCAGACTCTTGGACAATCGAGTATCTTGATGACGTTAGCAATCTGGTGTACTATCAATGGTGCACTAGAGAGCTGGAATAAACACTGGTTATTTAAACTGGTTTCTAGTCCTCGGATATAAGATCAGTGGATATTATTATATTTAATAATAGATTCATTTTAGCCTTGGAAATTTCTTTTTTTCTTAATTTCCCCGTAATGCGTTCTTTCCCCCCAGCGCTCTCTTTATCCTTGCGACAGTAAAACCATATGAAGAGAGCAGTGTCTTGAAATATGCCAAACAAACTGTAAGGTATATATAACAAATATGCACATAAAATACACAGCGTTCTCCGTTCCCACAATTGTCACTATTTATTTCCCTGTTGGGGGTAAAAGGGTTTTTTTGGGAATCTGAGTTTAGAGTAGACCTTGCACCCTCTTTTGTGAGTTTTTCGTTCCCCCCGCACCCCAACATAAAAAAACCCTTTAAACAGTCCCCCGAATAAAAACAAAAATTTAAAAAATTTCCCCCAATATTAATTCTGCAGATGGTCCATTTTAAACCGGCACAATACAAAAAAAGGCAAATTTAAAAAAAAACATAAATATTTAAAAGGGAAAAAAAAAAGGAAGCCTTTTAATCAAAAAACTTTTATTAAAACTCTGGTGTTTAAATTGTTAAAAAATTTAGATGATGAATACAGTGTCAAAGGGGAAATCCCCTTAATAAAGTAAAGGGAAAAAAGGTTTTTAGATAAATTTTTTTTTTTTCCCTTTTTTTAAATTATATATTTAAATAATAGTATATTTTATATATATATATATATATATATAAAATAATATATTTTATATTAAAACCACATTTTAATTATATTTAAACATAAAACTTATATATATATCTTTAATTTCAAATATCTAAATTGGACAAATAAAAATTTAAACTTTTTCCCAAAGTGTGGAAAAATTTTTAATTTTCTTTGTTTGAAGCTACACACTTATTAGAAATAAGGCCTCTACAATTACATCCATATAATGTGTAAAATATTTACGCAGGTGAGATAATGGAAGGTAGGATTTAATGGGTATGGCCTTTCCCCAAACCCCAACATCCTATTTAGGACAGCCCCAAAAGTAAAAAAAAAAAAATGTAAACCCTTTTTGGCCCAAAAATTCATGTAAAATTTCTAAAAAATAAAATAATTTTTTTTTAAAATCTAATTGGAGGACTGGATCAACACACAAATGTGTGTCCCCTTACATGTATAACTCTCCCGTGTTTTCCAAAAACCCCAAAATGAGAAAAAGTTTTAAAATTGGGAGCAGGTTCCCCCCTTACTTTATTTTTAAAGGGGCCCCTTTACTTAAAAGGGGGTTTTTTGCCCGTTTCCAATTTTAGCCCGTTGGGGCCCTTCCAAAATGGGCATTTAATACTTTTCTAAAACTGCTTTTAAAAAAGATAAAGCCTCTGAATTTTACAGCCTTCCCTTAATGTTTTAGTTTCCTAAAATTTTTAAATTGACGGGCCCCCAGGAACCCTGACCCCTTTTTTCCGTTGCGTTGTTTGCATTCCTATGGGAAGGCAGGGATTTTTTTTTTTTTTTTTTAAAACAGAAAACAAAACCCCCCCTTTTTTAATGCCCCCCAAGAGGGGAGTATTAGCCTTTTTGGGGCGAGGAACCCCTTTTGTGGCAAAACCCTTTTTTAATACAATCTAACCTTTTTTCAGCCCAAAAATTTTGGTTTTTGGTGGTTTTTTGGGTTTTTTTTTTTGTTTTTTGGTTTTTTTTTTTTAAATTATAAATTTTGGCCCTGTTAAAAATTTAAAAGTTAAAACCCCAAATTGGGGAAACCCGGCCCAAAATTTTAACAGGGGCTGTCCCACGGGTTGGGTTTTTTAATTTTCAGTGGGGGCAAAATTTAAAAAACCAAAGGGAAAAAAAAAAAAATCTTTGCTTTGTACAGCATGGTTTTTAAAAATTCCCCGTCTTTTGGGTCACGGCCTAAAATCAAAAATTTTGGGTTTGGATTCTAAAAAACGGGAACCCTTTCCAAATACCCAACCCAAAAAACCAGTCCCTATGCAGACAAACCCTTAAAAGGGGGTTTTGCACGATTTTAATTTTGACGGGGATCCCCCAAAATGGGTTTTTAAATTATTTTCTAAATATATGCCCAATTAAAAAAATAAAAGCCTCTGAGACCTACCCCCTAAGGTTTGCCCTTAGCTTCCCATTTTACTTTAAAAACAAAAACCAGGAGCTGATTGGCCGGTTTTGCTTTGTTTATACTTATCTAAATGCGGGGGGGAAAACGAGCTTTAAAGGGATGGGGGGGAAAGACCCTGGGATTTATTTTAGGAAATCAATGGTTGAAAATGTATTTTTATTTTTATTATTATTTATTTTTTTTTAAAGGGGCCATTGTTTCCGGGGCGCTGTACCTTCGCGGGGGTTAATAATTAATAAGTAAAGGATCCCGTGATAAGTGATTAATGCCCAATTTGGACCAGAGGGAGAGAGGGACCCTCCCCCGCGAGGTTACAATTTTTCAAGGAGGGGGAAAGAGACAGGAGGTGAGGACCCAGCCCGTTTTGGGAGGAAGTAGGGGACAAAAAAGGTTTTAGTGTAGGTTATAGGCAACCCTGAAGAAAGGGGTTTTTTCGGGTTTTCTTTTGAAGCTGGGTAAAAAGTGGAGGAGGGTTGATGGTTGGGGCAGGGGTTTCCAGATTGTGGGAAGCAGGGAGAAGTCTTGGAGACTTTTTTTTTGAGGAAGTTGAAAAAGGGTGAGAGCGGGAGGAGAAGGCCCTTTTAGGAGCGGAAAATTTTGGTGAGGGGAGATTTTTAAAAATTTCCGGGCGGGAGTTTTTAAGGAGAGGGGTTTTAAAAGGAAAAGCGGGGTAGGTCAGGGGTTATAGCTTGAAATGAATTTCCGTTGGGAAAAGGGAACCATGAAAGGTTTTGAAGGGGGGGGAGAGGCAAGGAGTAGCGGGAGAAGGGGTTTAAAGGGGTAGCCAGATTTAAAGGGATGGATTGGGGGGGAGCGAGGGTGCTATTTTTGGAGGCCCCACAGAAAAGGATGTTGCGGGTAGTTAGGCGGGAGATGAAAAGTGCAGGGAAACCAGCATTTTTGTAGTGTCATAGTTGAGGAATGAGGGATGCGAGAGTTTTTTTTTCGGGTGGGGGAAAGGGCGGGGCAGAGGAAAGGGGTTTTTGGATGGGTGGTTTGAAAGATAAGCGGATTTCAGGGTTCCCTAAAAAGCAGCAAAACTTGCGAGAAGGTGAGAGTGAAGACCCGTTAAAATGGTAGAGGGGATCAAGGGGAAGGGGGTGGGTTTTTGGAGGGGTGGAAAGATGAAAAATTTCTGTTTTTAACATTTAGTTAGGAAGGTAAAGAAAGAAGGAGGGATGGAGGACAGACAGCGGGGACCCGGGAGAGTAGAGAAGTCCCTTTGGGGCCCGGGAGATTTGGGTTGGGGTATCGTCACATAAGGGGGTAATGAAAGGGTGTTGCTAGGGAGCTGACCAAAACCCAAAAGAGTGTAAAGAGAAAAGGGAGAAAAAGGGGACCCAGGACTAAACCCCTGAGGACAAAGGGCCCAGAGAGAGGGGGGGGGGAGGTGGAGCGAGAATGAGAGACGCTAAAGCCCCGATCATTTGAGGTCGGGAGGTTCAGGGGGCCCCCAAGTCCATGATCCGAGGGAAGGAGGGGAAATTTTTTGCAGGAGGGAAGGGTTTTCGACAGTGTCAAAGACAAGAGGAAGGTCTAAGAGGAGGGCACAGTAGTGGCATGAGGCTTTGGGCATTTTGTCGGGGAAGCCCCTGCTAAAAACCGTGGAACTTGCTCTGTGGGGGACCCTTAATTTTTTCCCCTCAGTAAAGATGGTGGTTTTCATTGCCCAAGTGGTTGCCTTTTTTTTCCCTTTTTTTCCTGCCCCGGTCCTATATAAACACCTCAACCCTGTTATTTCCCCTGTTGAGAAATTGGTCCCCTACCCCGGGCTTAACCCTTACAGTCCTCCCCGCCAAGGAACTCCCCTTCCAAATTTTGGGTTCCTTCCCCTCGGTCCACCGGGAAAAACCTCGAGTGCCTGCTTAAAACCCCCCCCCCCCCCCCCCCCCCCCCGTTTTCAGTCCCCTCTACCCCCTCACCTTGGCCCCTTCCCTTCCCCTGCTGTTCCAAAATCAAGACCCCCAGTCCCCTTTGTTTTGTGTTTTAGCCCCGCCATTGGACTCCACCCTACAAAACCCAGTAGTAACAGGTCCCTAAAACCCAAAAAGGGGAGTCCCGCCGGGGCTGGAAGCCCAGAAGCTGCATAAGGGCCCTTCAAAACTACTGTGGCAAATATGCGCACTGAGATGCAGGCTTTGGGATAAAATAGGGACGCTTGTGAAGGCCAAACCCCCCACAGCACCCAAGTTATGGAAAAACCCAAAAAACCCCCTCCCGGGGAAAAACCGGGGCAGACATTTTAAACCCCGACCGGATACTCCATTTTGGAAAATCAAGCCCCGGGAACACCCCAAAAGGGTTTCCCGGGTAGTGACCCCTAAGTTGCCTAATTTAGATTTTGGGGGGGCCCCCCGTGACAAATTTCCCGGGGGTTCCTTAACCAATGAAAAATTAACTTTGACGCAAATCCAAAAACCGGTTTCCGCCGAAAAAGGTTTCAAAGGGTGCTATGCTTTCTTTAGGGAATGACACATAAAAGCAATTCCTGGGCTACCCCCTTTGATTGAGACCCAACCCCGGGTTTGAATCATGGAGGACTTCATTGACCCAAATGAGTAAAAAGTTTGACGACCCCAATTTCCGGGGGCAAAACAGGGGAAGAAACCCTTTCCTGGGCATTGGTCGGGGCCCAAAACCCCCTTGGCCCGGAGTAGGGCAATGGAGTTCAAGGGGTTTGGGCCTGGGACCCCCAAATTTGGGGAATTTGATGCACAAAGATGTCTTTTTTTAAATAAAGGAAAAGCACCATTAAAAAAACGCCCCCTAAACCCCCTTTTTTGGCCAAAAGAAACCCCCCCCCCCTTTTAAGGTTTTTTTTTTTTTTTTTTTTTTTTTTTTTTTTTGTTTTTTTTTTTTTTTTGGGGTTTTTTTTTTTTTTTTTTTTTTTTTTTTTTTTTTTTTTTTTTTTTTTTTTTTTTTTTTTTTTTTTTTTTTTTTTTTAATAATATTTTTTTTTTTTTTTGTTTTTTTTTTTTATTTTTTTTTTTCACTGCTTCCGAATTGATCCCCGGCCCTGTTTGACGGGAAAAGGGAAAAAAGGGGGCTACTTTTTAACTATGATACCAAGCGGGCCCCAGCCCTTTTCCCGTCTTTTTCCCAAGGAACCCCTCGGAAGAATTTCCCAGAGAATAAGGAAGTAAACCCTATGCAAGTAATTCTATTTTAAAAAGAGGGGAAGAGCGTTGAAAAAAGGGGAAGCATGGGTTCGGAAGAGTTTAGTTTTAAAATGTGGGAAGTCTGAACTTCTTATCAACTGCCCTACCCGTCCAAGGGATTGGGGGCAAAATTTTTGGACCCCTGACTGCTCAAAAGGAAAAAATCCATTGTTTCAGAGAGGGAATTTAAATCCGGGAAAGGGATTTGGGTCCATTCCATCCCCTTCAGGGGCCCCCAAAACCCATTTTAAAGAAAGAGAAAAAAAGGCCCTCTCTTTGTTTCCTTCCTTTTAAAATTTCCCTGGCTAACCCCCAGGGATATCCACCTGGGGCTATGGTGGCCCTCTGGGGAAAGTGGTAATTTTATGGATTTTCCCTTTTGCCAAAAAACAGGGGGTTTTAAGTTTCCAAAAAGGGATTTCTCCCCCAAGGGTTAAGGAGCCCGTAGTTTGGGATTCCACTGAGTTTCTGGGCCAGTGGATCAAGAGACCAAACCCACTTAAAGTCATTATAAACTTTCAAAAATCATAAAGTACTTTTCGTTTTATTAATCTTTCCCCCAACTTTTTCCCCCGTAAACCTGGGTCCCCCGGGTTTGGGCAAGACAAAAACCCGTGTTTAAAAGGGGAAAACCCAAGGAGATAAGTTCCCCAAAGTGGGAGGGGCCCCGTAAAAGTCACTTGAAAAAGGGCCCCTGAAGACCCAGTTCAAGACAAGAAGTCAATAGAGCTCCCCTTTAAAGTATACCTGGAATTTGGGTTTTCCCTGCAGCAAACAAAATTTGCAGAAAAGTTTCCCCCCACAGCCCCCTATGATTGCCCCATAAAATTTGTTTCCCGGGTTTGCCCCCAATTTCCCTTTTGGAAAATCTATCCTTTGGCGGGCCCCAATTTTAAAAGCCGAAGGTTTAAAAAGGGAAGAAAATCTGGTAAGGGGTTCATCCGCCCCATTTCCCTTCCCCCGCGGGGGCCTATTTTTTTGTTAAAAAAAAAAAGGGTTTCCCTTGAGCCCTTGTATTGATTATAGAGAATTAACAAAAATTCCCATAAAAAACCCGTTATCCTTTCCCACTGAACCCCCGGGGCTTCTGGAAAGAGTACAAAATCAAAGTTTTTTTCCAAGTTAAACCTAGGGGCCCCTTATAATTAGTTGTATCAGTCAGGGGATGAATGGAAAACATTTTTTATTTTCCTTTATGGGCTTTTTGAATATTGTGTTTCCCCCTTTTGGCCTTTGCAATCCCCCAGCCACCTTCCAACATCTGTTTAATGACATCTTTAAGAAACCCCTGGACCAGTTCATAGGCAAAATTTTCCCGGGCGATATTTTGGGGTTTTTTCCCAATAAAGGAAAAAAAGGACATTGAAATTGTTCTAGAAAATCTGAGAGAAAAACCATTTACTTTAAAAATTTAAAAATTTTTGAAAACCCTCAGACTGAGATTTAAAATTTTGGCATGTTATTTGCCCCATTTGGGAAAGATGGAACCCAGTAAGATTTTAAAACCCAAAATAGAATGGGCCTACTCCCCGAAACATAAAGGATGTTTTAAAAGTTTCATAGGTTTTGGCCAACTTCTATAGACGTTTTTAAGAATTTTCTAGAAATAATTTTTTTAATTTCAATTTTTACTAAGAACAAGAATGTTTTTTTTTGGTTCCCCCAAACCCCAAGAGTCCTTCCCTTTTTTTAAAAACCAAGTTCACTAAGCCCCCGTATTTAAATTTATCCTGACCCCAATGTGGGGGGGCCCTTTTTTGTGGGAAAGGGGGCTTCCCGGGCTGTGCTATTTGGGGGGGGTTTTATCTTAAAAGAAAAAGGAGAAAAAGAGTTTTTTTTAATCCCTTTTCGTTTTTTTTTCCCCCAAGTTTTTTAAAACTGTGGGAAGGAAAATTAGTGTGGGGAATAAAGAACTTTTTTAGCGATTTTTCGAAACCTTTTTAAAGGGAAGGGGGAAAACCCTCTTAAAGGGGAATACAGAAAAAAATCGTTTTTTTTTAACCCCCAGACCCCCGTAATTTTTGGAAAATTTTTGAGATCGGCCCAAAAGTCTATCTCCTCCCCCAAGCTTGTTGGAGTCTTTTTCAATTTAAATTTTAAATTTTTTAATTTATACAAAGGGCCCCGGGTCCCCTAATGGAAGGCGGAAGCGTATCAAGAATGTTTTCCCAAAGATTCCCCTCCACTATCCCCTCAAAAAAAATTTTCCCCGAGTTACTGTTGTGGGAAGGGAATCCCTAAAAAAAGACTTGTTGAAGGGAAATTAAAAAGAGGGGCCCATGGGACCGATCCTTGTTGTCTCAACCACCTGATGAATTTCATTTAGTCCTTTAAGGGAAAAAGATGTGGGCCCCCGGGCAGAAGCTTTTATATACCCCCAAAAAGTTTAAAACTGAAGTCCCGAACTTAAACCCATGATTCTAAGATTGCTGGGCACAAAGGATTTCAAAAAACAAAAGGAAATTTTTATCCCGAATTTTTTGGGGGCCCCAAATTTTTTACAGGGGTTTTAAGGAATAGTGAATCATGTGAAAAGTTTGTGCCCCATGCAAGATCCACTTCTCCACCCCCGGGTTTGGGTTAAAGCCTTTTTCCCGTCCCCTCTTCCCCGGGGGGTTTTTCCCCCTTTTGGACTTTATCGGGAGACCCGCCCCACCCTCTAAAGGGAAAAATTTCTATTCTCGTAGTTTGACCCGGCTCACCAATGGGGGCACATTTCCCTCCCATGTCCGGGGGTTAAACCTCTGAAGGACAAATGTGACCCCATAAATTTAGGGAAAGTGTTTCCCCCTGCATGGAGGTTTGATGAAGTGATCTGGATGTGGGGGGCATTTTACATCCAAATTTTTTGGGGAGTTTTTTTCAGATGGACATTGATATTTAAAAAAAACCGCCCTTTTATACCCCAATTTAAGGGGCAGACTGAACGCAAATAATCAGAACCCCGGAAAAAGTAAAACCTCATGTTAATTTTTGGGCACCTACAAAAGTTGAATGGGTTGATTATTTGTGGCTGAATTTTTGTACAACAAATTTCCCCAAAATGCCTTCCCCAAAAAAACGGCCTTTTTTTGCAAATTTTTGGGTTTCCATCCAAAATAATTCCTAATTCCTGTGTTTCGCATATTCCAGCTGCCGCAGAAAGGATCTCTAAAAACAGAAAAAAATTTCCCAAATATTGAAAGGAAAACATAGAGAGGGGGTCAAAAAAAATTACAAAAAGATGGGGCAGATAAAGTCGAAGACCAGCACCAACTTTAAAAGTAGGGGAAAAGGTATGGTGTCTACCAGAAATTTGGAAAATTAGAGTGGCCTTTTACCAAAATGGGAAGAAGTTTGTCGGGCCTATAAGATCATCAAAATAAACGTCCAAATAGCTGTTCGGGGGCAAACCCCCACCTTTTATGAAGTTCCCCCCTGTATTTCCCTGTTCTTTCTAAAGCCCGGTGGGCCCAACCCCTTTCCCGGTCGTGTTCCCCCCTCCCCTGATGCAAATGGAAAATCGAAAGGGCAAACAAATTTTTTGTGGGCGAAACCTGGACTCGAGAATTTTTAGGAACCCGCTGAATACCTCATTAAGTGGGAAAAATTTTTGGGGGCCCAAAAAAATTTGTGGGAACCCGTGGTAAAATCAATGCTTCCTTGATTGATAAGACAATTTCATCCCAAAAACATCGGGAAAGAGGTAGGTAAACGTCCCGAGGCCCCTCTTGAGGGGGGGTAATGTCAAAGGGAAACTCCCGCTATAACCCTGGAAAATTTTTTGTGTTTGGGCCCCCAATTTGCCCCCAAATTTAAGATGGGGATCGTGTTCAGCTGGTTGCCATCTTGTTTTCCCGTTTCCTGTCCCCAGGTCTAAAATAAACTCCTCAAGCCTGTTACTTCCCGCTTGATATTGTGTCCCAGCCCTGCTTAGCTTACAAATCCTCTGCCTAAAGGGAAATACCCCTTCCGTTTGTTTCCCCTCCTCGCGCCCCCCTCAAACCCCGAGGGACCTGCCTTTCCCCTCGTCGTCCTCCCGCTACCCTCACCTTTGGGGTCCCTTTCCCTTCCCTCTGTTCCGATCAAAGGGCTTTTCCCGTGGCCCCCTTTGGTTTGTGTCTTAGCCCCCCGCCAAAAGGGGAACCAGCCCCTACACCCAGTATCGTAACAAGTTATTTGGTCATTAGTGACTTTGGTTTTGGGCGGTTTCGGGAGAGTGGTTTGGGGTCGGAAACCAGATTGTAGTGGGTCAAGAAGAGAGTTGGAGGAGAGGTGGGAGGACAGCTGAAGGTAGACTGCATGCCGAGGAGTTTGGAAGCAAAAGGGAGCAGTGAGATGGGGCGATAGTTGGACAGAGAGGAGGGGTCAAGGGTTGTTTTTTTGAGGATTGGAGTGATAGTAGCATGTTTAAAGGCGGAAGGGAAGATCCCAGAGGTTAGTGATAGGTTGAAGAGATGGGTGAGGCCTGGTATGATGGAAGCACTGAGGTCTGGGATGAGGTGGGATGGTAGTGGATCAAGACTACAGGTAGTGAGGTTGGATTTGGACAGTAAAGAGGAGAGCTTGTCATGAGTGACCGTGGGGAAGCAAGTTAAGGGGGAAGAGCAGTTTGCAAGGGTAGAGGAGGGTGGTAGGGACTGCGGGCTGAAGCTTTCTCTGATGTGGTTGATCTTCTGAAGGAAGTGAATGGCAAAGTTGTCTGCTGAAAGGTGGATGGGGGAGGAGGTGCCGGTGGCCGGAGAAGAGAGTTGAAGGTTTTGAATAATTGTCTGGGGTTGTGGGACAGGGAGGATATGAGAGTGGTGAAATAGTCCTGTTTGGCTGAGGTAAGTGCAGATTTAAATGTATGCAGTGATTGTTTGTATAAGACAGTCATCAGTGGAGTGAGTTTTCTTCCAGCGGCGTTTGGCAGCTCTGGAAGCACGCCTCAGTTGTTTAGTGTGTGCCAGGGTTGTCTGTTGATTTTGCGGGTTCTGTTGTGTGTGAGAGGAGCAACTGAGTCAACGGTTAATTATCTGAGTAAACATGCAGACACTCCCTGCTCAGCCCTCCTCCCTCTTCCCCGGCAGCCGTTCCTGAAGGAATGAAAGAAGGCTGCCTGCTGAGTTTATCTTCTCTCCTAAGCAACTAAGAGGGAGAAATAAAACTCATATAGCTTGTGCACAATACAGTTCTCCTTTGTGGATTAGCAAAACAGTGTTTGCTCAACTATAGAGACTGAGTATCAGGAGCATGCATGGGAGGTGGAGTGATGACATCACAGAGGAGGTACTTGTTTTTTTAAAAACAACAACACAACTCCCCTTTTTTCAAGCCTGAAGAGGGGAGTATCAGCCTGTTAGGTAAGGAACTCACTTCTTGGCAAAACCCCTTTAAACTCCTTACTGAGGTTTATTGTTGGTTAGGTGTTTTATACATATATTTTTACTCTTATTTGTATGGAAGTTAGAATGCTACCTCTTACTACTGCATACACTACAGAAGAGTTGGACAGACTGCCAACTAGTGCATGTACACGCTAGTCAGGAGGCCAGTACTTCTATACCGTTGCTGCCCACAGCTCTCCCTGAAACAAACATCACAGCATGGACCGTAACTTCTTAACCTATTGTATAACTTGGAGCTAGTGAAACTGTTAAAGCAGCAATGCAAAATCTTCATTGTCAGGATCAATAAGGAACCAACCAGTCAGACCCCGACCAATAATCAAGTGATAACACGTCACTGTGTGCTGGGAATAACCCTCGAAAGGGGAAATGTCATGAGGACAAGCTGTGTCCATATGCATTTTGGCTTCCTCTATGAGCCACTGTAGCGGACGAATAACCACCGGTAGTACTAAATTTCCCATGCAGCCAAGCAGAAGTGTTCTTGGCTGCAACCTGACAAGATGCTTGTAAGGGTCCGTTCACACAGTGTTTCTGGATCCGATTTTGAATCTGTGTTGGATCCGAAAACCGCATCCAAAAACGAAGCGACGATCGGATCCAACATGCAGCTACCTGTTTGGATGCAGCAGGATCGCACCCTATAGTTTATTATAGGGCTCCTGCTGCGTCTTTTGGACCAAAAATTGACATGTCAGTTCTTGAAACGGATCCGAAAGATGCAGTGAGACACGCATCGGGAATGCGCGTTTCATATTAAAAGCAATGTAAATCACACTGCTATTTATTAGATGCGTTTGGGGTCCAACAGACGGATCCAAACACGTATTGAAGCGTATGTTCACATGGACTCAACACACTGTGTGAACATACCCTAAGTGTTGTCAGAAGTCAGATCCACTATGAGATCATATCAGTTTTAAGTACAGTTAGGCTGTCTCCACTGCACAGAAAAACTTCAGTTTTTTTGTTTTCTAAAAAAGCTAAAAAAACAACTGTATAGACGTCCCATAGACTTTAATAGCAAAAACGTTCTGTAGTCTCCACAGAATGTCTTTTTTCTGCTCGTTTTTGCTGCTGGTCGTTTTTGTGAAACATTTTACTATTGGAAACTATGTAAAGTGGCAGATGTTTTTTGACATGTTTTTGGCGCTTTTTTTTTTGCACCTTTTTTGCAGAGTTCCATAGAAATATATGATCTGTATTCCTGCAGTTAAACGAGCGTAAAAATCGTGCCAAAAAAAGACGTTTTTTCAGTAGCTTTTGACAGGCAGTGGACAAAAGACTCAGTTCTATGAATGTTTTTAGGATTTGGTTTTCAGGTTGTTTTTTTGTCCACTGTAGTGTAGACAGAGCCTAAGGCTTCAGTATGTGATCCTCAAGGAATAAACATTTTTCAAAAGCACTCCTTGGCAGCGCATCACTGATCACACATTTGATCACCTTTGTATGTAGTTACTGGGTACTAAATTAGTAGCAGTAATAATAATCATAATTTCAACTAATAAGCATTACTTCTTTACACCTGGGATAAAGAAAACTTAAAGTGAATGTGTCATCAGTGAAATAACCTATAGTTTAACTTATGATTTTATGTTAAACATTTTAAAAATGTTCTGTTTTTTTATAATTTTAGATATCAATATATATATATATATTTTTTTTAAATCCTTTGGCCACTAGGCCTAATAATAGTTCGACACTTCCTGTTCTGTAATGAAAACCTTTCAGCAGTCTCCTTCTCAGCACAGGCAGGATTATACTGAAAGGTGAAACCAATTTGTATAGCTAACGATCCAGCATTCACAATAGGAGATAGTCACAATTCACTCTCTCCTCCTCCCTGTACACTGATTGCTTCCCAGGTCACAGAGCATGCCCACAACACTCTCCTATGCAAGTCAGTGGGTCTGCTCCTGTTCACAGGCTCCTTTGAGCATGAAGGTGCTCTAAAGCATCTCTCTAAATGCTGCTAAAAGCAGCTCAGACAGGAAGGTTGCCTCCATAATCTTATACAGACAACAGAGTTAAAAAGATATACAGTAAGAAAATAAAAACGGCTAATAAGAAAAGAATATGCATCAGTATCTGGTTTGAAATTGGTAAAAAAAATGCCAATGGCTTCCCCTGAAAGGGGTTTTGCCACGAAGTAAAATGGACGTGGGAAGCTTGCAAATTAAATAAAAAATTTTCATATTCATTATTTATTAAAAATTCTGCACCGTTTTGTTTTAGCTGCTCCTTTAGTGATCCATTGTTTACAGTTCGTTCCAAAGGGGGATTACGACCAGGGCTGAGAGCTCCTCAGTCCTGGTCGCACATGCTCAGACATCACCTCTTCTCTCCCGGGAGGCATGAGTGTTCAAACCCAGGTGCTGTTTATTCTACTCCCGTCTCTGTACTTCTTAGTAATTTGTCAAAAAGTGCAAATAAGTAAAAAAAATTAAACCTCAATCAGGTTTGTGCATTGATAAAGAGAAAAAAAATCCACAGGTTTGGTTCCTGCAGGGATTTGAACCAGGACCCTCGTGCTGTGAAGCAAAAATGTTACCTCAGAGCTACAATGTAGTTACTTACAGTTTTAAACAGAAAAGATTCTTTTGACTACAGAGAGGAAAGGGCCCGGTGAGTCCCCTGCGGGGGTCCCCTGATTGAAATTTCAAATAAAATCACACACACCCCCTTCTGAGACAAGAGCTGAAGAGTGGATGAGGAGGCATGAAATGAGATAGGGGAAAAAACCCTTTAAATATAGGAAGGGAGCAGCAATGATGGCCTTTGTCTAGTCGTGTCTCTCATCAGTGCTGGTTTATTATATCCATACTCAAACACTGAACACTAGGTATAGGTGCTCTGGGAGGTTATCGGAAAGAAGAGAAGCTTATTTAACCTACTGTGAAGTCTGACTTCTGTAGAAGTCGCACTTTCTGTATCCGATAGGAAGGATTCATTTGAGGAAGACTAATCATCTTGTTCTTATAATAACACCAAAAGAGAACAGGTTCTCAAAAATATTTCACTGACCATGTTCCAGCTGTTATGATGTCATTTCAACCTTAGAAAATCCAAGTATTACCAGTATGACCCGGAAATCTGCTAATCGGCAGATCAGGCTTGGACTGGCCCACAAGAAAGCAAGGGAAACTCCCCGTTGGCCCCTGATCATGGCAGGCCTGGCACTGTGCTTCCAGAGCCATCAGATTTTTGCTCCATGGCCTAGATGTTGAGAATATCATCCTGATGACGTCACTGCATTAAGCCACCTACACAGTTTATTCCTGTAGAATGCCTGAGGCCTGCGGCTTACAAGATATCGGGAGGAGCCCCCAGACACTGGCGGTATAATGACATCACTATTTTACACCTTCTGCACTAGGAGGAGCCAGCTGCTCAGCAGGGGAAAGTATTACAGCTCCGTTTTATTTAATTAGAGATGCACATTTCGGGGGTTCCGGAACCAAATGACCAGTTTTCCATAAATTCATATTTTCAAAATACAGTGGTCATCCCGGAACCAATTAATATTTTATGTTGAGGGACCACTGTATTAGGGTATCTTGCCCTTTTTTATTCCTCCTTTTCATTTGACGCTTATTCTCGGTTTGTACTTACCTTTTTTGTTGGTTTTGTCATGGGCCTGTACTGCAGAGAGAACATTTTACTACCCATTTTATCTCTTGTTTGTATTTGGTCTTGTTTTTACTGCAGTTGCTTTTGCATTACTGAATATTACTTTTGACATGATTATATTTACTATGGGCATATACAATAAGTTCATGTCTTCATTTTTTTTTTTTTTGCTTGCCTCCAATCAGCAAGAACTGGACGGCAGAATTAACAAGTTGCACCCCAACTGCTAATAGCCATATAGAAGTCGCTAGTTTATCTAGTGCCACTTTGGGGGTCCTTTATCAATTTAACACCGACAGCCTATCCAATTGATAGACTAGGCCACCAATGTTTGATCAACACCTTCCCAGTTTACACATTGTCCATGTAAGCAGCTGTGCATAGACCCGCAGCTCATCTCATTCACTTACATCCTTCTGAGCAGCCCCACAGCCTCTTACTGCAGTGACCAGTAAGGTTCTTGGAGTTGGGTCATCAACATTCAATCCATGGATGTCCAATCTTAAGGATGGGTCATAAAACCTCTGATCCAACCCAAGCATATATCTGCTTACTTTTTATTAATAGGTAACATGCGGATACTAATTTTTATTTATTGTCTGGAGTTAGTGGAATAGAAAGGAGAAAGTGACTGGTAATAAATAATTTAACAAGGCTGAGACTTCAGCTACAATGGTGTAAGTGCTTGAGATATGAGGAAGCCAAACAAGTTCTTCCGTACTACTTATTGATTTTTTTTTTGTTTTTTTTTAAAACACCTCTGTTCTATTATGTAATGTTATGTTATAACGTAGAACCATGGGTGACCAAAGTTGCTAGTATACACCTATATGATGCGTTACAAAGATGTAGAGTATGACAGCAAGGAAGAAATCCCACACCGGCTGACGGAGGTCATATTTGCAGAATTATGATAAAATTATAATGGTCCACTGAAAAAAATCCCAAAAACAAGATGGAAAAAAAACAAGTCTTCCATTATTTCTAGAACTCCATTACCTTATAACAGGGCAACATGGCAATTCTGATAATATTATTGTCATTTTCAAGTCTTGATGTTTAAGACTTAGTGGAAAGTTGAGAACGCGTCTTCTCTAGTGAACTATGACAGTTCAAAGAAAGACAAAAGCCAAAAAGGGTTCCATGTAAAAGTAAAAAAATGCCAATTATCCTCCATCAACAAAGCCAATTTCAGGATAACCTCCCTGACACGGGAGAAGCTCAGTGCTCAGTCGAGACACTTCATGCTCATTAAACCACCACTGATCTAGTGACAAATTGCCTAAAAGTATGTGAAAGCCCTCTTCATCTTGTGAAAGCTCATCAAAAAAAGGGATTCTGTAGAGGAAACGGGCGAGAGGCAACAATTTTTTACAGTTGGATGGACTAATACTGGCAGCTAAGTCCAAATCCTGGATATGAAACTATAGAAAATGTAAAGAGGACAAATCTATGTTTCAGAGTTTATGTTTCTTGTCTTGTATTCAGACCAAGGCTGCACTCTATTGTCCAGTCTGAGGTCCTGCTGCCAAAATGGTAGGACCACCAAGGGCTACAATGAAATCTAAATGGGCATTCCCATCTGAGGCACTTATACCAAACCACTATTTTATGTGTCATATGTACATCCGACAGGAGGGATTTCCAGAAGCGGCATCACCATCTATTGGGAAACTGAAGTGCCGTGCCCACCACTCCGAATAAAAGGAATAGCAGTTTATAAGTTCTAGAAACAGCTGAGGGTCTCACAACTCTCATTTGCAACACTGTACACAGCCTCAAGCGTCTCCACCATGTGTCTCCGGTGAACATGCTATAAACGTCTCAAGTGGGAATACGCCTACAGAGGGTTAATAAAGGGTAATGAACTGTGCCTATTGGATGGTACATGACATAAGGTTTGAAAGAACACCATTAAAGGGGTTGTCTGATTTAAATAAAAATTAAATATAGACTATAAATGCCAAATAAAAAAAAAAATAAAAAAATGATAAAACCCTCACCCATCCTCCTCCGAGCCTCCGCTCCAGCGCAGGGTCTCCCGTCTTTTGGTTTCTTTCTGCGATCCGA